>JAWMQZ010000021.1:1570030-1584354 GCA_035584835.1 Tangara arthus | reverse complement strand
ATAAAGTATTTATACTTTATATTTTTATGTATATACACACATATTTTATATATTTTTGTATTTATATATATATAAAAATATACACACATATATTTTATATATATATATATATACATATATATATATACACATCTATGTTATATTTGTACACACACATATATATATAAATATTTAAAGTCCAAAAATAAAATTATTTATAAATGTATATGCACATATAGTGTGTGTGTGTAGATATATATCCATAGCTATAAACCCACAAACATACATAAAATATATATATATGTGTGTGTGCGCATATATTTTATATATAAGTAAATATATTTAAATATATATAATATATATAGATATAAGTAAAATATATAAATGGTATCTATTTATTTATGTATATATATTATATGAATGCATATATATTTCATAATATATACATATACACATAAATTATACGTATAATTATAGATAATATAATATATATCTATTATGAACATATATATATAAAAATATATATTATGTACGTTATATGTGTATATATAATATATATTATTTTATATATAGTATATATAGTATATATAGTATACTATGTATATTATCTATATTACACACATATATTATATGTACGATTTAATACACATATATTAGATTTAAGATATATATATTTATATATCACATAACATATACACTAATATATAAATAATAAAAATAAAAATAAAAATAAAAATAATATAAATATAAATATAAATATAAATATATAAATGTATATATAGATATAAATATATTGATATATTTACATATTACATATTTATATGTATAGATATATCTAATTGTATATATAATCAGATATATTTTATACATATATATACATACATATATATACCTGCATATATATACACACATATATATTTATCTAACTATATACATAATCAGATATATATATTTTATACATACATATATACATATATACATATATACATATATATGAATTTTTTTGTGTGTGTATATATGTATATATTTAATATAAATATAAAAATATATAAAAATAAAAATTAAAATTTAAAAAAATTTTAAAATCCTGTAGGATCCTGCCCCTTCCTGCCCGCTCTCCATCTCTTTCCCTCCATGTGCCAGGAATGTGGGAGGGAGGATCCTGTGGGCTGCCCTGGGGCTGAGCTCCCAGATCCCAGGTTGGGCTCTCCGGGGTTTTCCCCGCACCCCAGCCGGACCCCTGAGCTCTCAGTCCATCAAAAACTGGGAAATACTGAATTCCCACTCCAGCTCAGGATGAAATATCTGATCTGGGAGGTTTTTATCCCATTTTATACCAAGTTTGGGTCTCCCAAAGACTTCACTCGACTGCTCATCCCTTTCAAACATCCTTGGAAAACCTCACATCCCTTAGAAATAAATGATGGAAAAATTCCAGGATCCATCCTCCCCCCTGGTCCCAGAGCAGCCTCCCTCATATCCACAGAAAAAAGGGAACAGACACCAGGAATTTTTAAAATACCATATTTTTAATCCTTAAAAAATACCAGGAACAGTATGTCCTGAACCTCACCCCGCATCCAGAAAAATCCTCTTCCCTCTTCTCCATAAAATTAATATTAGCATAAATAATTCCGCTATGCCAAGGGCATTCCTGCCCTTAAAATTCCATGATTTCCATGGCACCAGCTATGTACAGGTATGATACATGTGGGCTCCCCAAACTGCTCTGCTGGGACAAAACTCATCAAACTGCTTTTTAATTAATTCTTTACACAATTTTAATTTTTTTCAAAATTATTTCTAAGTTTGAGGTTTGTTTTTTTGGTTTTCTTTTTTTTTGGCAGGATTTTTAATTTTTCCCCCCTCCTTTCCTTCCCGTTTTTAGAAGAATTATGTACAGCTGGACACTGGAGAGTTGGCATGTAAGGTGCTTGAAATCACAAGAATTTCATTCAGTGCATTCAGACTAATTAACGCCTCCACTTAATTACTCCTGTTAACGAAGGCAGTTTGAGAGCCGTGGCCAGCAGAGCCCGGGATCTGCGACAGCTCCGCCACGGGAAGGGGCAATCCATGAGGGATTTTTTGGGGATAATAATTTTATTTTAAGGAGTTTTCCCGCTCCACATCAGGGACCCCTCACGTTGGTGTCCCCTCGTCCCCACTGCTGCCACCCTGGTGAAATCCCAGTGGGAAGCACTTCCGAGGAGATTTTTGGGGAATTTTTGGTTGATTTGAAGTCTTTTTTGTATGGAACCCCAGTTGAGAGCACCTCTGAGGATGTTTTTGGGGACTTTTTGGTTGGTTTGTGGTGTTTTTAATGGAATCCCAGTTGGAAGCACCTCCCAGGAGATTTTTTGGGAATTTTTGGTTGATTTGAGGTCTTTTTTTTATGGAATCCCAGTTGAAAGCACCTCTGAGGATGTTTTTTGGGACTTTTTGGTTGGTTTGTGGCGTTTTTAATGGAATCCCAGTTAGAAGCACCTCTGAGGTGATTTTTGGGGAATTTTCCATTGCTTTGAGGGTTTTTTTACAGAATCCCAGTCGAAAGCACCTCCGAGGAGTTTTTTGGGGAATTTTCACTTGGTTTGAGGGGGTTTTTTATGGCTTTTAAGTGCTGTCCCACAAGGGGTGTTCTCTCATCCTGCTGCAAAGCCAAGCTCAGCCCCCAAATCCCTCGGGATCCCGGGAATCTCCGGAGCTGGGAGGGGGCTCCTGGCCCCGGCAGAGTCACTCCATCCCGTGGGAATTCTGCTCCCGCTCGGCCGCTCGCCGGCGGCTCCCGCTCTTGAAGAACCCGAGCTGTGGGGAGGGAAGAGAAACAAAATCCCGCTGTTATCCCAGGAGCTTTTAATGGCATAGCACCTGGAAGTTGGTCCTGGATATCATTTATATATGGAAAAGGGGATTTTGGAGGAGGTTTTGAGGATTTTTGTGGTGTTAAGGAGCTCGTGGGGCGCTGGACACGGATCCAGAGGGTTCCTCCACGCATGGGAATCTCCAAAAATCCCCCGAAAGCTGCTCACCTTCCAGAGCGCCAGGACCAGCAGGGCCAGGAGCAGGAGACCTCCAAAGGTGCTCCCAAGGATGATCCAGATGGGAATCTGCGATTCCTCGGGCTTGGAGATCTCAAACGTGATCTGGAGGAGAGAAAACACCGTGGATTCCAGGCAGGAATGGCAGGGAAAAGGGGATAACGGGAATGCCGAGCAGCCCTTCCTTTGGGAATGCTGCACCATGGATTTGGCTCAGTTTTCCCTGCGGAATCCGGAGATTCCAGGATCAGAGCTCGGCCACAGCTGCACCGAGTTTTTACAGACCTGGATCCCTCCATCCACAGGGATTTTCCCAGTGGGACCAGGGCAGGGTGTGGCAGCATCCCGAAATTCTGGGTGCCCCCATCCCAGGGCTGACCTGGCGGCTGGGATCCTCCTCCCGGAAAACGAAGGGGCTCCGGAAGCGCCGCTGGAGCGTGGCGATCGTGGTGAGCTTCAGTGCCTTGAACTTCAGCTGCACGGAGAGGGCTGGGATGAGCATTCCACATGGAAAAGGAGCCCCCATTCCCAACGGGATCCATCCCATCCCATCCCTATGGGCTGGCATGAGCATCCCACGTGGAGAAGGAGCCCCCATTCCCAACAGGATCTGTCCCATCCCCGTGGCTTTGTATCCATAGGGATTCTCTTTGCATCCATGGGAGAGGAGGATGCAGGGCAGGCAGGGAGTGGGACAGAACAACAGCAAAAAAAAGAGGTTTTAGATTAATTAAATTTGCATTAATTAATAAATTATGGAATTAAATAATCCATAATGAGGCGCTGTGGATGCACGATCCAATAGGAGAAGTGGTTTTGGGAATAAAAACCAGCCCATACATTCCTGGGCTTCCTGGATGGAAAATCCCATGTTTTTGGGGTGCGAGGGTTCCTTTGGGGGATTTCTCCCTGAAATCCACATTTTCTGGTGAGCACTCACTGCTTTCAGAGACTTCATCCACAGATTGCCATGCAGGTGCAGGTTCAGCTCCTCGTTGGGGGCCAATTTCACCTCGCAGTCGATGGAAACCACGTCGGAGTTGCTGTGGTTCTGCAAAGGGAAATGTGGGATCACAGCTGGAGAAGGAGGGAAAATCCCGCTGGGATTCATCTGTGGCAGGCACTGAGGGAGGGAGGATCCCACGTGTCCATTCTCCTGTGTGGCCAAATCCCCAAATTCTTTAAATTTTCTCCCCCTTTTTCACCCCAAGCTTCCCAATTTTGCTGGGTTTTGTGCTATTCTTTCCCTCCAAGTTTTCCCTTGGAAAAAAATTATCCTGATCTTTGTGAGCTGGAGAATTCCCTCACTCTCCATAAATCCTGAGTATTAACGGGGCTTAAATTGCAGTGGCTGAGAGGAAAAATAAAAATAAACCGACCAAAGGGCTTAAAAATCTTCTAAAAAATTCCAGTGTGCTCCTCCCACGTCCATGGGCCATCCCTATTCCAGGTTCTTCCCTATTTTGGGATATCCTGGAGCCAGGATTTGCCCCGTGCAGGTGAGTACCAGGTGTGGGGTGCGGGACAGGTCCTCCTCTGCCGGGGTTCTCCGGTAGTCAGTGGTGTTCCCCCAGATGCTGCAGGTCGTGTTTTCCTGTGCGAGAAGCCGATGGAATTCCAGCATGGACATGGGATCATGGCAGTGGCTTCCCTGGGCCACCATCCCAAATCAGGGATCCCCAACATCCCCCAGGATTTGCTGGAGCTGGGATTGAGTTTGGCTCGCTGTGGGATGTGGCCGGAGGGCTGGGATCCCATCCTAAACTGGGCTGGAATCCCATCTTAAATTGGGACAGAATCCCATCCTAAATTGGGCTTGAATCCCATCCTAAACTGGGCTGGAATTCCATCCTAAATTGGGCTGGAATCGCATCCTAAACTGGGCTGGAATTCCATCCTAAACCAGGCCTGAATCTCATCATAAACTGGGACAGAATGCCATCCTAAAATGGGCTAGAATCTCATCCTAAACTGTGCTGGAATCCCATCCTAAAACACGCTAGAATCCCATCATAAACCAGGACAGAATCCCACCCAAAACCGGGCTGGAATCTCATCCTAACCTGGGATGAAATCTCATCCTAAACTGGGACAGAATGCCATCCTAAAATGGCCTAGAATCCCATCCTAAACTGGGTTAGAATTCAATCCTAAACCATGCTGGAATCCCACCCTAAACCATGCTGGAATCCCCTCCTAAACTGGGCTGGAATCCCATCCTAAACCATGCTGGGATCCCATCCTAAACTGGGCTGGAATCCCACCCTAAACTGGGCTGGAATCCCATCTTAAACCATGCTGGGATCTCATCCTACCTGGTCTGCCCGGAATTCCGTGGGCAGCAGGAGCCGGTTGCCCGCCCGGGTGGCCACGGGCACGGTGATCTTTAGGGTCACCCCTTGCACCGGGAAGAATCCCAGGTTCTGCAGCTGCCAGGGAAGAGCACAGGGATGTGTTGGGATCAGGGGATGGGGATCCCTGCTCCCGGGGCAGATCCCAAATCCAGGAGAACTCAGGGATTCCTGCTCACCGTGAAGGTGCAGTGGAAGGGGGGCCCGATGGGGTTGGATCCATCCAGGGAATTGTTGGATCTGATCTCAAAATAGTCCAGGCTTGACGTCCTGTGGGACAAAGAGGTTTGTAGGATTTCCCCTTTCTTTGTAGAATTTCCCCTTTCTTTGTAGAATTTTCCCTTTTCTTTGTAGGATTTCCCCTTTCTCTGCAGGACTTTCCCCTTTCTGTATAGGATATTCCCTTTCTTTATAGGATTTCCCCCCTTCTTTGCAGGACTTTCCCCTTTCTTTGCAGGTCTTTCCCCTTTCTGTGTAGGATATTCCCCTTCCTTTGCAGGATTTCCCCTTTTATTGCAGAATTTTCCCTTTCTTTATAGGATTTTCCCTTTCTTTGCAGGATTTTCTCGCCTCTTTAATAAAGCAGAGCCATCCCAGGCCCTGGCTGAGGTTTGGATGTCACAGGAGGTAAATCAATCCCTGCTTTGCAGCTGGAGAGGCGGGAAAAGAGCCAGGAATATCCTGTGGGAACCCATTCGGGAGCACCTGTGATGGCTCCAAATCCCCACATTCTTTCAAATTCCCTCCCTCCTTTTCCACTCCAAAATTCCCAAATTCGATATTTTCTGTGCTCTTCTTTCCCTCCAGGTTTTCTCTTCATTCTGAACTGGAGAATCCCCTCGCTCCCCATAAATCCTAAATATTAAAGGAATTTTATTCGTAGCGTCTGAGTAAAAAATATAAAATGACTGAAGGGCTGAAAAATCCCCGAAAAATTCCAGCAAGCAGAGCCAGGGAATGTGCTTTGGGATCCCTGATTTTCCCATCAGCAGCTTCCTAAATTATCTCTGCCTTCATCCCTGGCTGTCCCAGACTTGAATTCCCGGTGATTCCACGCTCATCCCACAGCTGAGCTTCCCTCTGATGGTTTTGTGGGATGGCCACTGGCCCAGACACTGGGAACACCTGTTATGGCCATTATTACCTCCAAGAATTCCCTTTTTTTTTCCCCATAAAAACTCACCCTCACACCTCTTTAATAAAATTTATGCCTTTAAACATCAGCAGAGTCCAGCTCTCCACGGCTCGCCAATTTTATAAAAAGCTCTCCCTGACTTTATGGCTCCTGTTTTTCCAATAAATTCCCAAATTAAACCTGGGTTTGAAGGCTGCTCCCAGCTGGTTTTCCCAAGGGGTTTTGCCAATCCATGACCTCCCAGGAGCCGCATCCCATCCCAAACCCCTCACCTGGTGAAGAGCAGGTCGGCCTCGTACTTGAGCTGGAAGTTGAGGTGGGCAACGTTGTCCTCCTTGGTGCTCTCCTTCTCCTCGCTGTCGCTGGAACAGCAGCAGGGCCAGGGGGTCAGGCAGGAGCCAAATCCCCCCGGGAATTTTTTTGGGAATGCTGAACTTTTTTTGCTTTTTGGTCAAAGCAGGATTTTATTCTGGGATTTTCATCATTTAAATGATTCGGAGGGAGGTGTCACCCTCAGCAGCTTAAAGTGGTGCAGGGGAATCCTCCTCTGCTCTAATAATTGGTGAATTAAAAAAAAATTAATTAATACTAATAATTTAGTTAATTAATTCAATTATTTATTAATAATGTAATAAATATTAAGTTGATTTAATGTTTCCCTTTCTTTGTAGGATTTTTCCCCTTGTACGATTTTCCCTTTCCTCATAGGATTTCCCCTTTTTTTTCAGGATTTCCCACATTTCCCTGTGGGAAATCTTTACCTGTGCAGGAATGGGGAGTAAGACTTTGTAAAATTATTAAGAGATATTTTTCCTGGGAAATATTTGTGGTGGGAGCGTGGATAAGAAAGCAGCAGTGGCTGGAGATCCAGCAGAGCCCGGCAGCTTCCACAGGCATGGAAAAATCATGGATGTAAATCCCCGGATAAACAAAAATAGCCAGGTTTGAGAGCACAGGGTAACCCACAGCAACTGGATCTCCATGGGCTTATTCCATGGAAAACCTCTGGCTCTGGAGGAAGGAATCCCAAGGAAAGCCAGCTGCATCCTGGGGTGCCCAGAGAAGCTTCCTGGATCCCTGGAATTGTCCAAGGTTGGACACCCTGGGATCAGGGAACAGGTGGGACTGGATGGGCTTTTTTTCCAGCCCAAACCATTCCATGATTCTGTGATTCCAGAGGGAGAAAGCATCCCCAGACCTGCTGGCAACCATGTAGACCTCCATGCTCTGCAGGAAGACGGACTTGCTGAATTCAAAATCCAGGCGGAAAGCGACCTGCGGAGAAGGGAAAAACACTGGGAAAAACATCGGGAAAAACATCCCAGAGAATAAAATCCTGAAAGCTGAGCAGGGCCAGTGCAGGACCTTGCAGGAGACAAAATTCCCAATCCCACCAAGACTGAGCAGAGCCTTCCCAGGCAGAGAGGATTTGCAGGAATTCTCTCAGCCCCTGCAATGGGAGCAACGAGCGGCTCCCTTTGGAAGCAGATCCCTCCAGAGGCCCGGGATCGGCGGGAAGGGGAGGCAGCTGGAGAGAGCCAACATCAATAAACCGGGATAAATGTGATAAATGTCACATCTGCAGTGACCTCAAACCGTCTGGGCCGGCACAGCTGACTGGAATATTAAAGCTCCCGCAGCTCCGGAGCCAAAATTCCATTTCCAGCCTGTCTTTGTTTTGGCAGGAGCGGCACTACCTGATGGCCCACGGACGCATTCCCGACCCCGTAGGTCATGGGGAGCCAGCTCCTCGTGCAGCCACAGGCATCCCACTGGGATTTTTGGGAGCTTCAAAGCCGAGCCTGGTGCCTGAGGCTCATCCATCATAATCCAGGAAAGGTTTCAGATGGATACAGGAGCTGGGGAGATTTTATCTCCAGATCTGCTTGTGCTGGTCCCTTTTCCCACGGGTGGCAGGTGGGATTCCATAAAGATCCTGAGTGGATCTCCTCACTGTTCTTTTCCCAACTGAACCCTGAATTTGATGTTTTCCAAGGGTTTATGGTTTATAAAAATGATAAACTGGATTTGGGCTCATCCCAAATACTAGGAACATTGTTTTGGTGGATGCCACCACCCAGGGGGGCTTGGACTGGCTCTGAGCAGGATCCAGAGGCACCTCAGGGCAAGGAAAACATCTCAGGCAAGGAAGGAGCCTCATCCTGCAGGGAATCAGCTCAGGGAAGTTCCCATCTGTGGTTTGAAGCCAACATTAAATTTTTCCACAGGATTGGAGGCAAATTCTGTCACCTGGAGGAGCTGGGTTGGATTCTGGGGCTCTCCTGAGCACCATGGCAGGATCCCAACCATCCCAGCTTCCCTAAGATGCCTTTCAAACTCCAAAAGGGAAGAAACCAAAAGTTTATCTTCAAAATCCTGCTCAGGGCTGCCCAGATGTGACCCTCGGGGCAGAAGGTCCATGTGGCAGCACAGTGGGAAGTTGGGAATGTCCTACCTTGGCCTTGGCTCGGAAGAAGGGGTAGCTGACGTTGCACACCCTCCTGGTGGGGTGTCTGTCGTCACTGGCACAGTCGATGTTGATGTCGCTGTCGTCCTGAAACGGGACATGAAGTCCTGTCCATGGAGTGTCCGGGACACCGGGAATGAGTCCCGGCTCTTTGGGAAACTGGGAACACCCGAGGGGCTCAAAACGGGCCTTGGCTTTGGGGAAACAGCCAATCAACCAACGACCAACCAACAGCCAACCAATGGCCTACCAATGGCCAATCAAATAATGACCAACCAGTGGCCAACCAATGGACAATCAACGAATGACCAACCAACCAAAATCCAACCAGCCAATGACCAACCAATTGACAACCAACAACCAAAACCCAACCAACCAACGACAAGAGCCAACGACCAACCAATCAACCAACAACCAACCAACCAGCAACCAACCAACAACCAAAACCCAACCAATGAATGACCAAAACCCAACAAAACACCAACCAACCAACGACCAAAATCCAAACGAATTCCAATCAATCACTGGCCAACAAACTAATGAATGAAGGAAGGATACAACCACCAACCAACCGCCCACCATTTAAAACCCAACCAAAGGACCATGCAAGCAACCAGCCAGTCATCCAACCCACCCTGCTCGCTGGAGCTGGGAATTCTTCCCGTGCATTTGTTGATGTTCCTGGAAAGGAGCATCTCTAGGAAGCAGGTCCCAGTTTCCTGATTTAAATCCTCTTTATGAATTTAATTACAGTGGCGAATGAATTTAGCTGTGGTGAATTAATGAACCTGATTATTCCTGGCATTTCTGATTTTTCTGCAATGAGGAGTTTTTGGGAAGCACTGAGAGACAACATGAGCTGTTATCCTGCATGGCCACCAGCTAAGCTGGAATTGAATTCCCTCACCTCAACACTGACATTCCTACTGCTGGAATGCCTTCCACCTCTCCAACCAGGCAGAGATGGGATGTGGTGTCCATCCTCACCAGGAGAGGATGAGCTATTCCAGCTTTTATCCCACAAGGGGTCACTTTGAGCTGCTGCCACCGGAAAAGTTCTACCCAGGAGCCGGAATATCCCAGCACCAGCCACCAGCAACACCCTGGAGCTTCCTCCCACTCATCTGCTGAAATTATGGACTTTTTGGGGCCACAGCCACTTTTTCTTTATAAGACACAGATATCCATCCCCTCTGGATCCTCCTTGATAAGGAGGGACAGGCAGGAGTCTGTTATCCATGATTCCTCCATGACCAGCTGCAAATATTCCCTACAACCACTGCTGCCTGGTGCTTTCTGTTCCCCACCATCCCAGGGATTTTCCCTGCTCCCCTCACTTCGCTTGGAATAATCTCCAAAAAATGCATTTTTCTTATTTTGTGGGCAGCAAGCCCCACAATCTTCCTTTGGCACGGCTCGGAGAAAAACAAAGGAGATGGGATCTGCGGGCGGGGATGAAGTCATGGGGGGGTGAGGGAAGGCTCAGCAGCATCAGCACATTCCCAAACCTCGCTGGGAGCAGGGAGGAGTCGCACTGAGATCGAGTGAGTGGGGCAGTGAAATTTTTGGGGCACTCGGGCACCATCCAGAGAAAGCCATGGAGAGGTGGCATCGCCTGGCTCGGTGCTGAGCTGTGGCCACATTCCCATGATCAGCTCCTGCTTCCAGGAGTTATTTCTCAGCTGCAAAAACTCATTCCTGACGGGAACTTGGCCGTGTGCAGGGAGTATTTTTAAACAACTGCAGGAGAAAAATAGAGGGAAATAATTTCCTCTGTGTTTGACCTTCGCTCAGGCTCTTAAAACTCAAAACCTTTTTGTATTTCCAAAATAAAGAGCTGGAAGTGCTTAGAAACTGAGCCCATAAACAGCTCTGATTTATGAGGGATGGAGACAGATTTGGGCTCTGCTTTGGGCTGCAGCTTTCTCCTCCTGCTGGGATTAGCAGCACCTCTGGAAAAGCCTGGATCTGCCCCGGGAGCTCACCTTGGGGATCAGGCTGGCGAACTGGAGGTTCCTGGAGAAGGAGATGTTGAGGACGGTGCTGTAGGCGTTCTCCCCACGGTTTTCCAGCGTGGCTTCCACGGCCACCCTCCTCCTGCTGCTCTCGACGACGAAGACGGAGGCGTCAAAGGAGAGGCTGAAGGCCGAGCAGTCCCCCCTGCGCAGCGCCCTCCGGCAGAATTCCCTGCAAGAAGGGGCATTCCCGGGATTTTACCACCATGGAAACCCCTGCTCTCCCCCTCTGTCCTGCTGTGCTGAAAGAGGAACTAGGGATTTTCCCCATCGTCCATAATTTGGGGGTTTTTGGCCAGTGGTGTGGTGCTTTCTCAAACATTATTAGGAATGCTTGGGACAGCTGGGATGTAGGGAAAAAAACAGATCCCGTGCCAATAGCAAAGGTGGCTCCAAGCTCCAATGCCCAACCTGGCCTTGGACACTGTCAGGGATCCAGGGGCAGCCACAGCTGCTCTGGGAATTCCATCCCAGCCCCTCCCCACCCTTACAGGGAACAACTCCTTCCCAAAATCCCATCCATCCCTCTTTCACCTAAAGCCATTCCCTGTGTCCTGTCCCCCCATCCCTTGTCCCCAGTCCCTCTCCAGCTCTCCTGGAGCACCTTTAGGCCCTGAAAGGGGCTCTGAGGTCTCCCTGGATTGTTCTCTTCTCCAGGTGAACATTCCCAGCTCTCCCAGCCTGGCTCCAGAGGGGCTCCAGCCCTTGGAGCAGCTCCGGGGCCTCCTGTGGATGCAACCTTTAATAGCTCTGTAACCACGGAGCTGCAGTGTGGAATTATTTCCATGAGTCAAGCCCCTAATTGCCAGGTGGGTAATGCCAGCCTTGCAGTTATTCCCTGGTATTTCCTGATTTGTATCCCTGGAACTCATCACCATGGCACCAAATATTCGCTGGTTTGTGGATTCCCCGAAAAACCACAGGCAGGGAGCAGGGAGAGGCTCAGAAGTGCCAAGGAGCACCTCATGGAGGGCTTGGATGAACCTTGTGGTGATGCTGGATGAAGGACCAGTGATGTCAGAATTTACAGAACACAGACTGGGGCTGGATTTTTGGAGCCTCCCCCAGCTGGTGACACTCCTGGAGGACGCTCTGGGTCACCTACTCACATGGCACTGGGAATGTCACTTCTGGCATCCAGCACCAGGTCGGGGACACAGTGCTCGTCCTCATTGCAGCCATTCCAGAAGGGGACCTGAGGGGACAAGGAGAGCAGCTCAGTGACAATTCTGCCAGGGATAAATCTGCCCTGGTGCCTTGGGAGGTGGAACTTTGGGAGGTGGCACTTGGGGAGGTGGCACTTGGGGAGGTGGTACCTGGGAGGCAGCACTGGGGATGCGGCATTTTGGGAGGTGGCACTTTGGGAGGTGGCATCTGGGATGTGGCACTTGGGATGTGGCATATTGGGAGGTGACACCCGGGATGTGGCACCTCAGAGGTAGAACTTTGGGAGGCAGCACTGGGGATATGGCATTTTGGGAGGTGACACTTGGGAGGTAGAACTGGGGAGGTGGCATCTGGGAGGCAGCACTTGGGATGTGGCAGTTGGGAGGTGGCATTTTGGTAGGTGACACTTGGGAGGTAGTACTTTGGGAGGTGGCACGAGGGAGGTGACACTTTGGGAGGTAGAACTTTGCGAGGTGGCACTTGGGAGGTGGTACTTTGGGAGGTAGAACTTTGCGAGGTGTCACCAGGGAGGTGTCAGCTGCTACCTACAGAGACCCTGAGGGAGGTGGGCCACCCATCGTCCAGCATGGGGCCGTGCTCGGGGTGCTCCAGCTCGTAGTCGATGGAGAACGTCACCGGCTTCACGTAATCCGCCGAGTCCTGGGGCACAGGGAGAGCACTGAGAGGAGCCCGGGGCTGCCTGGGCGGGGGCAGCCCCTCAGGGTGTCCCCAAAGGTCACACATCTGTCCTGCAGCCCCAGCCCAGGGCTGGGATGTAACAAAACCCAGATCCCATCTCCAAGGTTGCTCTGAGCCCCATCCACCCTGGCCTTGGATGCTTCCAGGGATCCAGCGGCAGCCACAGCTCCTCTGGGAATTCCATCCCAGCCAGGAATTCCTTCCCAATATCCCACCTAGCCCTGCCCTCTGGAAGCCCCTAGGAGCTCCTCCCGTGCCTTGCCCCACAGTGCAGAGGGATGCTCTGAATGGAGATGTTTTTTGGGCTAAATCACGAGCTCCAGCTCCATCTCCAGCCTCCAATTTCCCAAAAGTTCACAGCAGTTCAGCCGGGGCTTGGGGCTGGGCCAGTCTGGCAGCTCAGGCCTGCCTGGCTTCCACGAGATTCTCCTCATTCCCTGGGAATGTTTGGGTTTGGCCAGTTTTGTGCATCAGCTGTTCCCTGCGAGCGAGGGATGCACCAGCTCTGCACCCCGGGGTGGGACCCTGCTGGGACACAGGGGGACACCACCAGGGACTGGCACGGGGACGCTCCATTCCCGATGGAAAAACAACGGGCATTCCTGATTCTGGAGCAGGAAAAGCAGCCTGACCCTGGGATGAGGAGCACACGCCCTCCCCGAGGACACGGCTGGTGGAACGGAGCACGTGGAGGCTGATGTCACTGCTTGGGGACCCAGCAGCTGCCACGCGCTGGCAGCTCCGTCCCTGACCACATCAAACTGGCGGGGAGGAATCCAGCGGGAGGAATCCAGCGGGATGAGGCTCGTTCCCACTGAGGGATGCTGGATCTCCTGCTCCACACTCACCAGGACGTGGAAGGGGAGGGTGTGGCAGAGCTCCTGCCCGGCGGGCAGCACCAGCCCCCGCGGTGCCACCCTGCCGTCGTCCAGGTGTGCCCGGGGCGAGTAGCGGCGCTCGTCGATGGTCGTGGTGTACCTGAGCCCTGCAAGGACAGGCCCAGCTCAGCCCTTGGGGCCACACGCCCCAAAGCCTGGGCAAAGAGTGCCCCCAGGGCCCATTCCCTGCTGAGGGAAATCCCAGGCAGTTCTGGGAAAAGCTTCCCCTCGCCAAGTGATGGGTTTTGGGAATGAATTATTGCAAGGCCCTGTGTAAAATCTGTGCAGGCGTGGATTTATTTGCCTCTCAAGTGTTCCCGTGCTGGCCTGGAGGAACTGGAGCTCACCCCTCACCTGGATGATTTATGGAGATCCTTTGCTTCCTGCACTGCTGTTGGAAAGCAACTGGAGATTCCCAACCAAGCAGGGATTT
This sequence comes from Tangara arthus, assembly GCA_035584835.1. Classification (NCBI taxonomy): domain Eukaryota; kingdom Metazoa; phylum Chordata; class Aves; order Passeriformes; family Thraupidae; genus Tangara; species Tangara arthus. The sequence continues at coordinate 1,570,192 of JAWMQZ010000021.1, read as the reverse complement.
CAGAGAACCACAGAATCTCTGAATGGTTTGGGAAGGGACCTTAAATCTCATCTCACTGCAGTCCCTGTCATGGCAGGGACACTTCTCACTGTCCCAGGCTGCTCCAAGCCCTGTCCAGCCTGGCCTTGGGCACTGCCAGGGATCCAGGGGCAGCCACAGCTG
>JAWMQZ010000021.1:1537306-1568729 GCA_035584835.1 Tangara arthus | reverse complement strand
CAAAGTCAGTGCTCCCCTGGGGGTCAGGGCACCCCAGAGCAGACAGAGAAATATTCCCTGTGCCCTGGGTTTCCACAATGAGCATTGAATTGCTTATGTTTGTGTGGCTGGGACTAGCCATCTTATCCCTTGGCTTGGGAGAGGCAGGGGACCCCTCCTCTGGGCATGAGAAACACATCAGACAGAAGGGATTAAAAAGTGATTTTCAGCTGGTGCAGACACAGGCCAGCTGAAAGGAGGTGGGGAAGAGCTGCTGTCCTCTTCTTGTATCAGGCCTGGGGGACAGGCCTGATACAAGCCCTGTCCCCCAGCCTGGAGAAGCAGACCTCCAGCTGGGGAGGAAATTGCAATTCTTTTTTTTCTTTGTGTCCCAGATGCTGGAGATCACTTCTGCTGTGTGATCCTGGTGGTGATGGTTGAGTTCTGGGCTGGCCCAGAGGAGCAGCACCCCTTGCTCCCCCACCCAGCACGGGTCTGCCACTCCCTGCTAGCTGAGGACTGGAGGCATTTTCCCTGGAAAACAGTTCAGTGAAGCATCAAAGCTTTAATCAGAGCCAGCTGTCCCCAAGTCAAACTGTCCCCGTGCTCCCTGCCCACATTGCTGACGCACAGCTGGTGCCAAAAGGGATGGAAGAATGCTGTGTCTCCTTGGGGTGTGGGCCAGAGCAAAGATGGAAGAAAGCTGTGTCTCCTTGGGGTGTGGGCCAGAGCAAAGCTGAGCCTGAGGGCTGGGCCAGCTCCCTTCAGGGACATCTCTGATGATGACTTCACTGTTCAGGGACATCTCTGATGGTGACTTCACTGGCACAGGTTAAGAACTTCAGGCATGGAAGCTTTTAAAAATAAACTTGGAGAGGTCTGGTGATGTCATTACAACCTGCTTCACTTCTTAATTTTGTTAGTCCCAGGTGAAATTCATTAAGAATAATTAGGCTACTGGATGAAATCTAAATTTGGGGTTTTTTTTCTGGCTGTGCGCACACACATGGTGAAAATACCTGACAGGAGAGCTCAGCTTTGCACACATCAGCTGCTTCTACAGAATTGCAATTTCTCTGTGTTTTCATTGATCTCCATGGAATTGCTTTCAACAATTCCAGCACTCAGTTTGGAGCTCAAGCTGGAGTGTCTTGGTTGAGGCAAATTTGGGAGAAAGCTTCTGAAGGGTTCCTCTAGAAAGCAGAGTCAAGGGGCCTCTCTCTCAGTTGCTTGGGGAAAAGATTTCCATGGAGAAAAGTGGAAAAATCTGTTTATTTAAGGCAAAGCATTCACTAGCAAGAAAAGAACAATATTAAACAATAAAACCTCTTGCTGCTCTAAAAGAGATGACAAACTCAGAAAATCTCATTTGTGGACATTCTACTTTTTAGCTCTATCTTGTTAGTTGCCTACTAAAACTAAGAGATTTGAACTTTGTAAACACATACATTATATATACATATATATATTATAGAGTTATATATAGATAATGGTAGTAATATTTAGTAAATAGTGATGTTTATGTATGGTTTTTACTTAATAGTTAGATTTTTTTTAGGTATATATTGTGTTGTTTTATCTTTTTATATTATTTACTATGTGTAACTTGGTTTTTGAGTAAAGAAAACTTTATGAATGGGTTTGTCTGTATTTGAGGTAGAACTGATTTAAAGTGTTATTTTAAATACATTTTTTATATGTATTATTGAGATTTAGTTTTTGTTTATTGTACGTAGGGGTTTAGGTTGGGTAGGGTTTGTTTGGTTGGTAGAACTTTGGGTGTTAATTAAGTAGGTGGCTTTTGTTCAATGTTGTTTTTAATTTTTGAAAGATTTTTTATTTAATGTTTTAAAGGTGGTTTTTAATAGTTGATTGTATTTTTTATTTTGTTTGTAGTTGGTGTATGGTAGGGGATATGACACACTTTGTGTTATGGTTTTTAGTTTAGGTGTTGATGAGGTTGTTTTTGAAATGAATTTTATTGTTTGGCTTAATTTTTTAGGGGCATTATGTTTTTAAAGGATTTGTGTTTGAAGGTTCTGGGTGGTGTTATGGGATGTAGCGTGAGGTCCAGGGAAGGTTTTGAATTATTTTGTGGTGGTTTTTATGATTGTGAGCATGGAATGATTGTTTTGGTGTGTTTGGGATACTGCAAGCAATTTAATTCATTTGGCTTTATTCTATTTAGATTATTGGTTATTATATTCTAGGGGTTTGAATTGTTTGGTTTGTTTGATGGCAATATATGTTTTATAGTTATGGATAATTTGAGAAATATTGTTTAGGGTTAGATTTTCTGGTTTTGTGCTTACTTATAGGGAGCATTTTTATTTTGATGATTTGAGGCATTATGGGTTCATTGAGTTAGGAATAATTTTTGGTGTTATTTAAGTTTATTTTTGACATTTATTTCTGTAGTTTGACTTGGTATTTTGGTGTTTTTTATAGGTTATATTTTTGAGGCTATGGGTATTTATATGGTGGATTCTTATAGGTAGTTTTTTGTTTTGGTAGTAATATTTTCTTACTTTTTAGTAGATTAAATTGGTTTTTTGTGTTGTTAATTAGCCTTTCTTTAGCTATTTTTATCAAGTATTGGTTATTATCTATGAATTAGTGTAGAGGTAGAGTTTTGTCTTTTTTAAAAGTAATGTTTAGGGTTAGTTAAATGATTTTTAGTTAAGTGAATTGGCTTGATTTATTTTTTCTTTTACTGTTTTTTGTAACTTGTTGTGTTGGGTTTTATATGGATGTTTTTATTTTTTATATTATTTTCATAATGTGACCAGAACTATTAGTAAAAAGAGCGTAATGTGGGTTTTTTGTTGGTTGTATGGTGGAGGTTTTTTTAGTATGTGTTATTTGCTTTTTTGTTGAGGAGATTAAAGTTTTTGTTTTTAGGCTAATTTGTAATTATTATTAAATTTTTGGGGTGATTTAGTTTTTAATATGGGTTTGTGGCGTGCTGAGGGTAATTGATTTGTTTTATGTGGTATTAGTGGTGTGGTGGGCAGAGGGAATTTTGGTTTTGAATATTTCCTTTATGATTGGCAGTTGGGTTGTCAGGAGGAGTTGTATTTTAGTGCTGATTATTTTTGAGGTGGTTTGGATTTTTTTGTAGGTTGTTAAATTTTTTTGTTGGAGTATAGTTGGTTTTTGATTTTTTTAAATTTTGATTTTAAAATTGTAGTGGTCATTTTTGAGTTTTTTTAGGTGTTTTTTGTTAAAGGTTTTAAGCTAGATGATGGTTTTTTGGTTTTTGTAGAGTGAGTTTTGGTTTGGTTTCTTGCTTTTTGTAGAATGCGTGTTTTCTATTTGGTTTGGGTTTGATTGCATTCAGGGCTATTGTAGGAAGGATTTTTTGTTTGATTTGGGTGCAGGTTAGTTGTTGTTTAGGGTTTTATTGGAAAGTGGTTTTTTTGTGGGTGATTAGGTTTATAATGTGGTTGTTTTTAGGAATGTGTATTTTTTAGAAGTTTATGGTGTTTAGGAAAGTTTGTGGGGGTTTTTGTTGGTTGGTGGAGATATTGTGATTTTGTTGATAATATTGGTGGGAATTGGATGCTGTTTATTGTGTTATTTTTAGGAAATGGATTTTTTGAGTAGGTTTTTTTATTTTGTTTTTTTTTATGGTGAAATTGGCTTTTAGTAGAATTTGGATCATTTGTTTAAACACTTTTGTTGTGTATTTTATATAATGATGTTATTGATGTATTGTAGATGTTTTGGAGCTTTATTTTTTTAGTATGGTTTGGATTAGCTGATGGTAGATGGTAGAATTGTGTTTTTATTTTTGAGGTAGTTTGTTTTAGGTGTATTGTACACTTTTTTATGTCAAGGTAAATTGAGGTGTGTATTTTGTTGTTAAAGGAATGGAGAAAAATGTATTGGTAATGTCAATAGTGGTCTATTATTCTGTTGTTTTGGACTTTAATTTGTGTTGGAGTCTTAATATGTTTGGTGTAGTAGTATTCAATGGTGGAGTTGTTTTATTTAAGGTATGATAGTTTATGGCTGATTTTTATTTTCTTTTAGATTTGTGTATAGGTTAAATGGGGTTGTTGAAGGGTGAGTGGGTTTTGTTGATTTTTTTTGTTTTTTAGTTTATGGGTTATTTTGTGGATGGGAATTATGGCATTATGGGTTTATTGAGTTAGGAATAATTTTTCGGTGTTCCTAATTAAAGTTCATTTTAGATGATATTGTAGATACAGTTATGGTATTTGAGTTGTATTGTTGGTGGTGTATTGTTGAGGTGGTAATTGATATTTGTTCTTTTGTAATTTTTAGGAGTTTAATTGTAGATAGGTTTTTTGATAGTTTAGGTAAAGTGTTTAATTGTTTAATGTTTTTTGGTTTTAGAGTTGTTATATTTTGAATGTTTATTTGTGTTTTTGAAATACTTATTTTGGAGGAAGTTTATGTTTAAAATGTGTGGGGTTTGGGGGCATTTATAATATGGTGTTTTTTCCACTTTCTTGGGCTACACGTTGGGTGCCAAAAAGTGTATTTGTCTTGGTTTGGGCAAATTTGGAGCAGTCTGGTGATGTCATTACAACCTACTGGGGATACAGGCATCCTAAAGTCACCCCAGGACATGGAGTCAGGAAAGCTGTGGCCCCTGGGATTTGTCTCATTAATTCCCTACCTGCCAGAAGAGCCTGAGGTAATGCACGTGTGGTCTTGTCTCACTGAGAAACATTCTTTTTTCATGTCTTCTATGTAGCCTGAAGAGTTGTGTGTGTGTGTGGAGCTTGCCCCACTGACCAGGAGAGCCCAGAGGATGCTCTGCTGCTGAGATTTGTTTTTGGCAGGGCTGGAGCCTGGAAGGCAGCCCTGCTGTGTGCTGCCCTCCTCTCTGGGAAAGGGGAGGAGAGGCAGACCCCATCTCTTGTTCATCCTTGAGTCACTGAATGCTGGTCACTCAGGAGAGGAATGTCCTTTTTGCACAGCTTCCCAAGCCTGGTCCAGGGTGTGGAAATCTCCATGCTACCGTGGTTCTTCTAAGTGTCTCAGCCACTCATTAAAAAGGGTTTGTCTTTCAAGGACCCTGCTCACTGAGCAGGCATGCAGAGAAGCATTTCTGAGGCAGGAGGAGACATGGTGCTGCTTCCTGGCAACTGCCCCATCACTCTTTGGAGTCACGTTGGCTTCTGTACTTTAAATGCAAGACCAGCTTCACAAGCCTTGCTAAAGACTTCTTAATGGGCAGGGACAGTGATATAAGGGGCCTCTTTGCCAGCCCTTTTATAACCCATTATATTGTAATTGCAGACCAGTCATCTCCACATCTGTTTCTTGCTCAACTTGAGCGTCCTTTTTGAGGACTAATGTTAAATAATGAGAAAGTAGCTGTGGTATAGAAATTCCAGTGTGCAAGATTAACCTTCATAATGAGGCACCTCCTTGTAGCCATGATATTTTCTGAAAAATCCTTTCCTTAGGATTTTTTCTTCTGAGAAGCCTCAGGAGCAAAATGTAAACAATGATTATCTGCTGCTGTGCAATGCAACAGGTGGATCTGTGATTGGCTCATGTGGTTGTTTCTAATTAATGGCCAATCACAGTCCAGCTGACTCAGACTCTCTGTCTGAGACACAGACCTTTGTTACCATTCTTTCTTTTTCTATTCTTAGCTAGCCTTCTGATGAAATCCTTTCTTCTATTTTTTTAGTATAGTTTTAATATAATATATATCATAAAATAACAAATCAAGCCTTCTGAAACATGGAGTCAGATCCTCGTCTCTTCCCTCATCCTAAGACCCCTGTGAACACCACAACAATTTCCATCCCAAAAGCTGGGTTTTCCATGGGGCTGGAGACCTGAGCAAGGCAGGAATTGGGGTCCTTACCCACGCTGGCAGTCTGGAAGTGAGCGGAGAGGAAGAGGGCGGTGAAGCAGACGAAGGCCCTCATGCAGGTGGCCTCCTTCCCGTTGCGCTTGCAGTCCTTGGTGAAGATGTTGATCTTGGGGGGCTCAAAGCGGAGGCTGGCGTTGATCTGCACCACACTGCGGGACCTGCGGGGTGGGGAGAGGACATGGGATGGGCTCTGGTTTGGGATGGGACATCCTGGAGTGTCCCACAGCTCCAGGTTTGCCTTTTTCGCTCCTTTTCCCTCCTTTTTGCAGAAGGTTGGGAAGACCGAAGGCGCTCTCCAAGAAGAACCCAGGGTGACCCATCTCGGCTGGGCACAGCCACCCTCCATCCCAACAGCTTCAAGGGACTCTCCAAACATTAATTAACATTTGAAAATATTGCTCTAATTAAATCAGAGCAGAAGGAGCCTGGGCAAATCCCCACAAATGAATTCGGAACTTCTGGAGAACTATGGATGAAACTCAATGGAAAATGAACCCTGGCATCTTTTTAGGGTCTGAGGGTATTGAGATCCCACAGCCCTGTTGGACAGGGGGTGGTTATTCAGGAAAGACGGCTCGGATTGTTGGGAGACGAGTTTTTCCTGGGAAAATTTTGTCATGATTTGGGCAGAGGAAAGCGGGAGAGGGCACCAAGGATCCCTGGCTCACCAGAGCACCACGGCGTTCCCCAGCGAGCCCACGGCCAAGTCCACAAGCCCGTCCTCGTTCAGATCCAGCTGCCCGTGGATGCTGCATCCAAAATACATCAGGCCCGGAGCGAGGTCGGCGGCCGCGATCCGCTGGAAAGGAATGGGAGCAATCCAGGCTGGATTCCAGCAGGAGCATCCCTGCCTGCCAAGGCTTTGCCAGGCTGACTCCGCCTCGCCGCTGAAAATCCCCCGTTCCAAGAGAACATGCTAAACATGGTTTCCCAGGGAATTCCTCTTTGGAAAAGAGAAAGCATTTGCTTCGAGAGCAATTTCTCTTTGGAGACACCATCCAAGGTTGCTACTGGATTTACCCGGCATATTTAACATTTATCAAAAGTGTAATAAAATAAAAAAAAGTAAAAGTAAATAAAAATAAATTTAAAAAAATTATAATTAATTAATCTACAGCAATCCCTTGCAATGATTGCTAAACATTGCCTCTAACTTCAAGCCTTTCCCCCCACTATTCCATGGAATAATTCAGGTTGGAAAACCCATCCAAGATTGTGGAGTCCAACCTCCCCCTGGCGCTGCCAAGGCCACCACAAAACGTCCCCAAGTGCCACATCCACACATCTTAAATCCCAGCAGGGATGGGGACACCACCAGTGCTGTTCCAATGCTTGAATTCCAGCGTTTTGTCTTGGATGCCTCAAAATAGGAAATATCTGTCCGTAATAATTAACAAATAAATCCCAGGTGTGGATTTGTCCTTAAAACAGGGACAAGTTATATTTTTCCCAAGGAAGATGAGGAAAACCAAGCACGGGGAAGGCCCACCTGCTTGTACTTCTTCAGGATGGTCTCCTGGAATCCCAGGAAAACGTAAATGGCTCCTTGGTGCTCGTCCTCCAGAGGGGCCCCGACCACCAGGTCGTTGTAGGAGTCCTGGTTGAGGTCGGGAACAGCGGCGATGCAGGAGCCAAAACGGGAATTCTGGTAACTCTGGAGGTCCACCAGGGCTCCGCTGGGAACAAAGAGGTTCTGCCAAGGAAAAAAAGGAAGGAAGACAATCCCCAAAGCATCAGCAGCAAGGCTGGGAAGAGGAGAAAGCATCAAGCGAACAGCGCGGTGATGTGGGAGGGATTCTCCAAGGAAGGAGGTGGGGGCACTCCCAGGGATGGGGGATTTTGGAGCACATCCCTGGGGAATGAGGAGCCCTGAGCACCCCCCGAGCCAGCCCCACATCTGCTTTGCACCTGAAATAAATAATTCAATAGTAGTAGTAGTAGTAATAACAATAATAATTCCATATTAATAATACATTCCATAACGAATATAAATTCCATAATAATAAACACCCCATACTCATAAGAAATGATATAATAAATACAAATTTCATTAATAATAATAATAATAATAACAACAACAACAATAATAATAATAACTCCATAAATAATTAAGTGCTTTGGGTGTAGCGATTCCATGCTCCAGGTGGGTTTTATTTGCTTCATAATTCCAACTGGGGGAATTCCTCATCCAGGGAAGCAACTTCCACAGGGAAGCACCTTTAGGCTCTGGAAGGGGCTCTGATCTCTCCCTGGAGGGAGCAGGTTTGGAGGAGGCTGCATGGCTGGAGATGCTTTCTCCAGAGGGACATCGATGTTCCCACATAGCAAAGATCCCATTCTACCCCTCCCCTGAGACCCCACCAGGGGACACAGCCGCCATGAGAGCACCCAGATGTCCCAGTGATGTCCCCCGGTGTCACTCACCCCCTGCAGGGAGTACACGTAGACCTTGCCCCTCTCCCTGCCCTCGCTGAAGAACATGGGCGCTGCCACCAGCAGCACGTCGGTGACGCCGTCGCCGTTCACGTCCAGGGAATTGATCTCACTGCCGTAGTAGGAGCCGATCTGGAGGGGACAGGACAGGGTGGGAATGATGCCACCATCCCCCTGGGTCCACAGGGACATCCCACCCTGTCACAGCCACTGAGGATGCTGCCACAACCGGCTGTCTTGGGTTGGAAATGGGGGTGTGTGTTCTGTCACCATCTGTCAGAGGTGGGGCAGCTCTCTGCTGTTCATTGGGCAGTTTTCTTTATCTCTCCCACAGCCAATCCTCCCTCCAGGAAATCTCTTATGTTAGTGGGCCATTAATTATTAATTAGCTTCTGTTCCATTAATTATTAATTAGCTTCTGTTCATGGGCCAGTGAATGTCCTGGCACGCCCGATAAGATTCCATCATCCCATGGGGAGATGCTCCGCCCAGGGGGAGGAGCCAAGCATTCCTAGCTGGATAGAATCTGAGGTTTTGGGACACCCACTGGATTCCCAGAGGAGCAGTTTTGTTCTCCCCTGCATTCCCAGAGGGAGCCCAGGCCCATCTGCAGCAGCCCTGGAGCTGCAGAGGAAAACTGCCCCCTTGTGCAGGATCCCTGCTCCAGCAGAACCACAGCTGGCACTGCAGGAGGGCTGAGCTACCGTGGGATGGGGCTGTGCCACCCCCCCTGACACAGTCAGCTCCTGCTCTGATTCTGGCAGTGGTTTGTTTTCTTTTTTGTACTATTGCATTTGTATTTTTAATTTTCTTAGTGAAGAACTGCTATTCCTATTCCCATATCTTTGCCTGAGAGATCCTTAATAATTCAGAGGGAGGGGGTTTACATTTTCCATTTCAAGGCAGGCTCCTGCCCTCCTGAGCAGACGCCTGTCCTTCCAAACCAGGACACCAGCACATCCACGCGGCGCTGCCGAGCCGTTCCAACTCGGGAAAACCAAGGGAGAGGGTTGATCTTTCCAGGGGGGAAAAGCGGCACAGCATTCCCAGCTGGAATTACCTGCTCTCCCTTGAGGGCCTGGTGGATGGTGAGGTTCCTGTTGCTGTGCATGGTGAACAGGATGACCTTGCCCGTGTGGTTGAACCGCGGCGCTCCCGCCACATAGATCCGCTCGTGCTTGGTGGAGACGACGGAGGAGACGGTGTAACCTGGAAAGGGATGGACACGGAGTGAGAACTCCCTGCCTGCTCCCGGGGTCTGCTTTCCATTAGCCCCCAGCTGCTGACACAGCTCTGGCCACTTCCCAAAAAGGGGAAGCTTAAAAACTGGGATTTTTGCAAAGATGAAATCACCCAGAGGGACCCCAGTGCCTCCGAGCCGCCCGCTCCGGTGCTGCCACGGCCGGGGCTGTGCCGGGAGATTTGGCACTGCCTGATCCCCACTTCCTGCGAAAATCCTTCTTTTATCGAAGATCAATCCAATTCCTGCAATTCCCAGACTTGAGGGTGTTTTATTTCATGGCTCACATCAAGTTGGACAGACACTCTGAGGTGCTGAGTGTTGGGAAGTTGCAGCTCCCGCTGCTCGGGGAACACCGGGCAGGAAAAGCTTTCCTGGTGCTTGATGTCAACATTCCCAGTCCAAGAAAAGCTATGAATCCATCAAAACCATTCCTCCTGATGGAAATAACCCTGCCTAAGCCAGTGACCCCGAGCAATCCCTTTTTCCTACTGGGATCACCCCCTGGGCTGCAGCACTTCCATGGCTGCAGACGGGATTTTGTAGGAATATAAAGTTGGGGCTGGCAAATCCCAGTTTTCAATCCCAAGTCCAGGTTCCTGAACCTTCAGGCTCAGGTTTAAATTCCAATCAAATCCTTAGAAGTGGATTTGGGTGCCCAGAGAAGCTGTGGCTGCCCCATCCCTGGAATGTTCCAATCCCAGGCTGGATAGGGCATGGAGAAACCTGGGTTAGGGGAAGGTGGAATGGGATGAGCTTTAAGTTCCTTTCCAACCCAAATCATTCCAGAATTCTGGGATTCTATGTAACTCAAAGTCTGGCCAAGCATGAAACTGAATCACATTCCCTAGGATCACATCCAGTTCAACTGACTATCTGAGTATCTTCATGGATTTTCAGATCCCTTTCCCTGCTCACCAGCCTTACCTGGGGTCCCCAAAAATGCCCCTCCTGGAGGGATATTCCTAAACCAACCACCAGCCCTGAGCCCCCCAGGCTGCTCCTCAGCAGGATACACCAGCATTCCTTAATATTCCCGGAATTCTCACTCCAGGCAGTGGTAAAGAGAGCCCAGCTGAGCTCCCACAGGGATTCCCATGGGACACCCACAGCCCTGTCAGCTCAGGGGACACTCTGCTGTCACCCCACGGATGATCCACGTGTCCCCATTCCCAGGGAAGAGTCTTGAGGTGCTGATCCCACAGAATCCCACAGAATCCCACAGAATCCCGCCTCTCTCCCTGCCACGGGACAGCCCCATCTCCGAGGAGAGGCTGCATTTCTCAACCCAGGCTGATATTTTTATTCCAGAGCTGCAGCGGCTGCACATGGAATGGATTAACCCAGCAGGTATTTCCTGCCTAGGCATGAAATTCCATCAGTGCTTTGAAAGCACTCCAAGAAAAGCTGCGGATAACCCGCCGGCTCGGCTGCTCCTGCATTTAAATCCCATTTGTGCCCCGCTCCGGGGTCGGAGCCGGGCTCTTCCCAGGTGAGGATGCTCCTGTGCTGCATCCCACAGCTCTCCCGTGAGCAATACCCCGTGCTTTCTCTTTTTTTAAGGATAAAATCCCGAATTTCCCCCGTGTGGCAGCACGGCCTCGTTCAGCTTTCCCACCTAAGTAGGCTCCGTGGTTTTTCAGCTCCTCTGGGAATTCCTGCAGGTAGGATTCCCGCAGAGGGATGACCTTCCCACTGCTGGTCTCCTTCAGGACAGCTCCGTTCCAGTCGTAGGCTCCCACTGCTCCCAGCAGGATCCCGTCCTGTGGGAATACAGGAGCAGTTTTATGGGATTTCTTCCCAAGTGGAAGCAATCCCATCCCTCTGATCCCACACAGACCATTCTTCCAAAAACACCTGGAATGCTGGAGGGTTTTAAAACTGCTGGAATGACATTTCCACCCTATTCCTGTTTTTCCAATGTATTTTTTTCTCCCCAGGAATTCCCAGGAGCTTTTTCCATGGACATCCCAGCACGTCCTTCCCAAGAGGTCATGGCATCAGGAGGATCTGCTGCAGATCCCAAGGGATGCTCGGGTCTCCCAACGCCTCCCTTTCCCATGGGATAACCCAGCAGCATTTCCTTATCCGCATGTTAATTATTTAACTCTGTAATTAATAATTTGTCCTAAATCCCAATCTCCCACCTGGAGCGGGGGGTGATAAACAGGACAAGGCAGAACAAAAAAAAAAAATAAAATTCCCACATTTCCTCTCTTACTTCCACAACGTGGGATGAAAATCCAGTCTGGGACATTTCCAGTCCAAAGGAGATCTCGTTCTTGTTGGTTCCTTAAATAAAAAAAAGGGAATTTGTGTTTAATGGAGAGTTTTGCTTTCCTGGAACAGCTCCGTGGCCTCCTCTGGAATTGCTCCAGCAGCTCCACATCCTCCTGATGATCCCATTTCTCCCTAAATCCCCCAATTCCACAACCTCGTGCTGTTAGGAGGTCTGGGAGCTCTGCTGGGGTTCAGCTTTTCCCCTTGCAGAGCTGCAAGATCACCCAAAACCGGAGATTTGGAGGTTTTTGCTTTGTAATTCCAACTGGGGGAATTCCTCATCCAGGGTGACTTCCACAGGGAAGCGCCAGGCTGGACAGAGAAAACTGGGAAACTTGTGGGGAGTTTGTGAGCTGGTTTGAGCCCAAATCCCCGAAATTCAAGATGTTTCATTCCCAGTGCAGGCCCTCCATCTTCTGTTCCAATTGCTCATTCCAGGCTGCATTTTTCCTCTGAAATTCGGATAAATTTAGTTTGGGAGGGCAACAAAGTTGTCACAAGAGCTGACATTTAAGACAGAAATATTTCCTGATATTTAATTTCAGCCAATAAACCCGAAATCCCAACACTATTCCCATAATCTCCTGATGTCTGGCACCCCGGGAAGCTCCTGTGTGTGGGTTTTCCTGTTTACAGCCCTGGAATTTGATGGATGAGGAAGACACCGACGCCCAAATTCCCCCCATACCAAATCTCCAAGGTTTTCTATAAAAAGGAAAAATCAAAGCCACCAGAGTTCCTCTGGCTGGAATGAGGTGTGTCCTTTGGAAAAGGGATCTCTGCTCCCGATATCCGAGGGACACAACCACTCCAAATAAAGACATTTCCTCAAATCTGAAGATGTTCCAAGCAGGATTTTAGGTTCAGATATTGCGGAAGCCACGTACAAATTTGGGGAAAAGAAGGATCAGCACATTCCCAGCCCTGGGACGTGCCAGGGAGGAGCACCCCTCACCTTCCAGGCTGAAGATCCTCTCTCCCAGGGCATCCACGATGTCCTTGAGGGCTGCCTCGTCGGTGACGTTGAAGAAGTGTTTGTCATCAGGGTCGCTGGCGATGAATTTGATCTCGTTCAGAAAGGCCTCAGGGTTGATTCCTCTCCTGTTGTAATAACCCAAGACCTGGTTGGGGAACAAAATGCGAGACTTTAATGGAATTAGAATTCCCAGGTGGTTTGGGTTGGGAGGGATCTTACAGCTCATCCCATTCCATGGGCAGGGACACCTTCCTCTACCCCAGGCTGCTCCAAGCCCTGTCCAGCCTTGGACACCTCCAGGGACTGGGGGGTCAGCAGCTCCTCTGGGCTGTTTTCCCAGGATGGATAAAACCATCCCAAAACCCTTTGGGCTGTCCATGTGGGAGAAGCCCCATCCTCGGATCTGACACCGCTTTGTGGGAACAAACAGAGGAACTGCTGCAATTCCTCCTGGATGGGCATTCCTCATGGAATTTGGGGTCCTGCCTGTCCCTGATCCCAGCACCAGCTCCGGCAGCTGAATCCCAAGCTGAGCATCCCAAGAGCAGCACCAGCCACAAGGAGCTCTTGGAATGCTCCAGGAGCAGTGGAGATGGACAGGAGGTCTTGGAATGCTCCAGGAGCAGTGGGGATGGACAGGAGGTCTTGGAATGCTCCAGGAGCAATGGGGATGGACAGGACCTCTTGGAATGCTCCAGGAGCAGTGGAGATGGACAGGACCTCTTGGAATGCTCCAGGAGCACTGGGGATGGACATGACCTCTTGGAATACTCCAGGAGCACTGGGGATGGACATGACCTCTTGGAATACTCCAGGAGCAGTGGGGATGGGCTGTCCTGGTGCTTTGGGATTGCTGGAGCACACAGAGGACCTCTTGGGATGCTCCAGGAGCAATGGGGATGGGATTTGGGATTCCTGGAGCACCACCATGCTCTGCAGGACCCCCAGACCCCCGAAGTCCCGTCACTCACGGCCACCGCGTATCTGGTGACGTTGTCCCTCTCGCTCTCCTCGATCACCTTCTCCAGGTCTGGGCTGTCGTGGGACTCTCCATCTGTGATGACAATCATTACTCTCTTTGCCCCTTTCCGGCCACCTTTCCGAAACGCTTCCGAGCTGCAAGTGAAGAGATGCCCTGGGCTGCTGAGCCCCGCCGGCTCCGCGGGGGCTGCGCCGCCCCACCGAGCCCGCCCCGAGGGGGGTGCAGGAACCCTCAGGAAATGCTTTGGGACGTGGATTTCCCCGCTTTTTGCAGGAAAGAGGCCGTAATTCAGCAAAATCGGGTGAGGGAATGGATCTTGAGTTGGCCAGCGGAGTTCTGGCCGTGGCCTGTGGGGCCTTTCCGTGTGAGGGAAAATTTCTTAGTCTCATTATCCACCTCTTCCAAAATCCCACGATTTTGACAAATCACAATCCCAAATTCCAGCATATTTATGGAAAAGGGACACTGAGCAGGGCTGGGGACTCTGTGTGACACAAATAATTCAGGACCTTGCTCGGGTCTGGCCAGGATCCGTCTAAAACTTTTCCAATGGCTGGAATCGCCATTCCTGCAGGGATTTCCAAACCACGTGGATGTGGCACTTGGGAGATGGTCTGTGGTCACCTTGGCAGTGCTGGACTTGATCTTTGACCTCTTTTCCAGCCTAAAATTCCATGATTCCCAGCAGGAATACAAGTGCAGGAGCAAGGATTTGTCCCTTTTGTTGTTTATGAAATGTGGGGAGATTTACAGAGATTTATAAAGGAAAGGGAGGAGGTGGAGCTGTCCTGAGTTCCTGGGGACTCTCCAGATATTTTCTGGAGAGCTCCAGGACCTGGGGCTGAATTTGGGGGCTGGGAGCTCCTCCCTGGGGGCTTCCAGGGAGAGGCCACAATTCCAGAGCCTGCCCCAGTTGCAAATGAGCAATTTTGGGAAGCGCCACTCTCAAAGCTCCCCCCAAAACACGTTTTCCTACAAACCCTGGCGATTCCCCCACTCTAGAGCAGCAAGGAAAACAAAGGGAGAGGGAAGGATGGGGGAAAAACGGGGATTTGGAGGTTTTCCTGGGGATAGGGCCGGGGGTGTGAGGGGTTTTACCGAGCGAACTCGATGCCGTAGGCGGTCCTGGTCTCGGTGCCCCCGCGCTGCTCGATGTGGCTGGCGGCCGCCACCACGTCCTGCACGGACCTGTAGTCGTTCAGATGGAACTCATGGACCACGTCCTCTCCGTACTGCACAACTCCCACCTGGGAACGACGGGAATGGCACCAGAAAGGCCAACAGAACGAGGTCCTGCCCGCCACGAGCGCTGCCAACCGCGGGAGTCGCCAGCCACGGGTAGAATTCTCTGCGCTCATTGTTTTCGAAATTCTGTCGCCCAATTTTCCCTCCATGGGGTCATTATTAATTCCCAGTTTTATGGCTCTCCCCCCTGCTCTGCTCCCAAGTTTTGGGGGGATCCAGATGTGCCAGACTGTCCCAGGTTGGTCCCACAGCATCTCCAGGTGGGACCAAACTGGGTTGTTTTGGAAAATTTGGGATATTCCTGCTCAAATTCCTGCCTGAATCAACCCATGATTACTGGAGCAAGAGCATGGAGAGCTCCTTTCCATGGGGTTTCATCCTCCCTGTTCCCATTGGGATGTGGGATCCCTCCATAGCTCATTTAGGGACATTAATGGGAGCGTTTTCTTCCCATGGGATGAGTCAAAAATCCCAATATTTGGAGAAATTCCAGCAGCTTGACAGAAAAGAGACATTGGGAATGGCCCTGGGATGACACAGGGCCTCACCTGGATCTGTCCAGGACCGATGTAAAACTTCTTCAGGATATTTATCAGGAAGTGCTGGACTTCAACCCATGGATAAATGCTGTTGGATCCATCCAGAACGATGATGATGTCCATGTAGGTCTGGCATCCTGTGGAAAATCCAGGGATTTATTAAAAGTCCTCTTGCAAAGGGGCAGATTTATGGCTTCACTTCCAGCCAGGTACTTCCTCTTAGGATTTCTTGGGGAAAAAAATCGATTTCAATAGTTTGGGAAAGAACTTTGGGCTCCAGCAAGGTGGGGAGAAGCCACAGGAATCCTCTCTGCTGTGAAAAGATGGGATCACTTCCTAGGAATAACACTCAGCGGCATCATTTGGGATTCAGCTTTGGAATTTGATCCTGTTTAATATCATTCCACACTTCAAAGAGGAGCAGGATCCGGCCCCGCTCCTCCCGCAGAGCCGTTCCTGATCCCTGAGTCATCCCCAGCCCTGCCATGGAAAGCAAGGCGGGCATTTCCTCCCTTCCCATGAAATCCTCGGCAGCCAAAAACCCCGGAGGGGACCCCAGGGCTCGGCTCTGCAGCCGGAGCAGGAAGGATTTGAGGATTTTTTCCAGTGGGGAAAATTGCTCAGGATCATCTCAGTCTGGCTGATGTGTTACAGCATTCCTTGGTGATCCTGGATTTCAGAGTTTATCAGCCGCTCTTTCACCCTACAATTTTTAACAGATGAAAGAATCCATGGGTTGGAGTCACTCATGGATCACTGGGATCCTCTGTGTGCCTCCATGTCATCCCATCGCAGGAATCAGGGAGAGGAGCTGACCCCGCATCCCATTAAATAAACGCTTCCTAAAACTCCCTAAAATCCCAATTATCCTTTGCAATGAGGGCTGGAACATAATGAGGGAAGTGACACTGGGAATTCGATGATGCCTTTACTGCCTTGATCCTGAAAATCCCATTTTTCCAAGCCCCTCTTTATGCCCTGGGAATTTGGTGGTGGGTTCTGCCTTTCCTGCCTTGATCTCCCCCAAATCCCATTTTTTCCAGCTCATCTGCCCTGGGAATTAACAAACACCAGAGGGGTTCTGGAGCTGGGGAATCACATCCCATGGGATGAGGAGCTTCCAGGAGCAGGACAGACTTGTGGGAATCCTTCCCAGTTCCAGGAAAGGCAGGAAACTTCAGTTCAACCCTCCAAAACAAAATCCCAGCTCCAAATTCCCAAATTCCAACATGTTTGAGTCCTGGTCAAGGAGGGTTTTGTTTTGTGCAGCAAAAATGGGATTGGAGACAGGATTGGAGCAGGGATGGGAGCAGGGATGGGAGCAGGGATGGGAGCAGGGATGGGAGCAGGGATGGGAGCAGGGATGGGAGCAGGGATCTTGGTCCTCACTCTGCAGAGCCGGAGCCACGGTTCTGGAGAAGCGGAAGCTGGAGTTGACGCGGGAGCACATTCCCGTGGTGTAGTAGGAGCTGCCACACTCGTGGGACCACAGGGGGCTGCAGGCCTAAAAAATGGTAAAAAAGCAGGATTTGGTTCAAAGGATCCCTTTTCCGCGGATGTGCTTTATTTTAATTTATTTTTTCCACTTAATTTAATTTAAATTCCATTTAATTCTATTTTAATACATTATATTTTACTGTATTTCATTTTATCAATAAATCCCCATAAATCTCCCTACATTCCATAAACAAAAACCCACCGAGAGGAACCTCCCGACGCCTTCCCGTCCCGGCACACATTCCCAAATTCCCAGCCCACGTTCCCAGGTACACTGCTCACCAGGAAGCTGCTGTCCCTGGGGTTGGTGGCCAGGCTCAGGCCCAGGCGCATGTTGTCCTTGCGCTCCGACACGTTGGACAGCGTCACCCGCCCTTGGGAGAGAGGTTGGCATCAGGGACATTCCCAGGAAATCCCATATATCCCCTGGAATCCCCAGAGCAACAGGGAATTGTGTGCCGGAGAGGAATCTCTGCCTGTGTAACTCCAGGTTTTGGTGATTTTTGGGAGGTGAGAAAAAATTTGGGAAAAAAACCAGCATCGCCCATCCTTGGGAGAGAGGTTGGGATCAGGAACATTCCCAGGGAATTTGGAATGCCCCTGGAATCTCTGGAGGAACTGGGAATTGTGTGCTGGAGAGGAATCTTCACTCCAGGTTTTGGGGATTTTTGGAAGGTGAGAAAAAAGTTGGAAAAATTGGGGTTTTTTCCTACATGAACAACCAAGGAAGGGAAATTTTTCAGGAATGAGGCTGGGAGCTGGAGAGGAGGAAATCCCTTGGAGGGCTCAGCTCTTCATCCTGGATTCCCAGGGAATCTCTGTTTTTTCCATGGCACAGCCCAGAAATTGGGACCAGCCCCCAGGGCAGCCCTGTCAGTCCTAAATGGGGTTGGTCACTGAGCTGTGTCCCAAATCCTGATCCAACTGTTCCTCTGGAAAACAGCTCACCATGAGCCAGAGCTCCCCCTCTGGGAAGCAAACTGGGAATCATGGAATAATTTGGGAATTTAAAGCCCATCCACTGCCACCTTCCACCATCCCAGGGTGCTCAAAGCCCCATCCAACCCAGCCTTGGACACTTCCAGGGATCCAGGGGCTTCTCTGGGAATTCCACCTTCCCAGGGAGGAATCCCCTCCCAATATCCTGTTTTCCAGGGATTATTTGGGATGTCAGGGACTGGAATGCCGTACCCAGGTTGAGCTTGGTGCAGTTTCCGTGGTTGTCACTCAGCACTGGACACTTGTAGACGTCCCCGGTTTTCTGCTGCCCATTGGATTCGTAGGGAGCTCCCACCACCAGCCTGCGGAAAACATGGATCCGTCAGCACTGGGACAACGGGAATTCCCTGGGAAAAATCCCCTCAGCCACAGTTCCCAGGTTTGGAAGTGGCAGGAGAGGGTCCCAACCTCAGTGGGAGGAAAGCTTCTCCTTCTCTTCCTGCTGGAAACAGAAAAAAGCTGGGAATGTGACTCTGCCACCTGGAATTATGGAATTCATTCCCATCAGCTGCAAGGAACGGATTCCTGGAGGGGAGGGAGGGATCCAAACCCATCTGGAAGCACAGGGAGGAGCAGGGAAGCAGCTCCAGGGTGGCACCAAATCCCTCAGGATCAGCTGAGGTGCCCATGGATTGTCCCTTCTCTCCACTGCCTATGGAGGAGCCTTTCCACAGGGTCATGGAATGGTTTGGGATGGAAGGGACCTTAAGGATCCTCTCATCCCAACCCCTTCCATAGACCTCCCACTTCATTCCCAGAACATCTCCAGGACATGGATGTGGAGACACCTCCCACTTCATTCCCATAACATGGATATGGATGTGGGATTCCAGCAGAACCAGAAGGAATAACAAGGAGCTGGTGGAGCATTTCCAGCAAATCCCACTGGGATCCACAAGGAATTGCTCCCCTGAAAATCATGGGAAAAGGGGATTTTCTCCAACCCGGAGATGTTATGAACAGCCCTGAGCTGAACATTGGGATCTCCAGTGGTGGGTGAGGAAATTGGGAAGGAATTTTCCCAGGGAAAACCCTGGAGAAGGGAATTTTCTCCAAGCTGGGGTTGTTATGAGCACTGGGAGATGAACACTGGGATCTCCATTGGAGGGAAGGAATTTTCCCCAGGAAAACCCTGGAGAAGGGAATTTGCCCCGCACTGAAGTTGTTCTGAACATTGGGATCTTCGGTGGACATCGGGAATTTTCCTGCTCTCCAAAAGAAGGGAGCTGCTAAATCCCATTCCCCATCAAGGACACCAACTTCCAGCTGAGATATTTTTGGGACATCCAAATATTTTTCCCACTTTTTCTTGACCACAGCATTCCAACCCAGCAACCCAAAAGCAGGAAGAGCGCAGGACCTAAGGAATCCATCCCTTCTTTCCAGGCTATCCCAAAAATCCTCATCACCACGAGCTGATGGCAACTCCCGCTCCCAAAATAAATGGGATTTTTTTTTTTTTTAGCTTCCCAAAAATCCTATGGATGCAACCGTCCCAGTCTGGATCTCCAGATAAACAGGAGCTCTTTTGTTCCACAGGGCCCTTCCCAGCAGCTGGAAAAGCCACCAGCACAGATGTTCCCTGTTAGACCAGGAATTGTCATTCCTTAAAAATGTTGCCGCTCCAAAGACAAACATCCCATTCTTTTATCCCAAACCGGAATCGCTCCCCCAAGGAAAAGCTCCCGAATCCAAGGATTCTCATGGAAACACTTCCTGAATTACGGCTTAATGTGGGAATTCACCGCGGGAAAATCATCTCCAGCTGGAGCTGTCCTCAACAGCATCCAGGAAAATCTGGGATTTTTCAGGAATTTGCTCGTTTTCCTGAGGCTCTCCCACACTCTCATGCCCATTTAGGTTGTGGAGAGGAGGGAAAAGATGGAAGATCAGGAAAGGGAATGGGGAAAACTTGAGGATGAGGAGGAATAAAGGTGGAGGCTCCTTGGAAAACGAGGATCTCCTGGTGTAATTCCCAATTCCCAAAGAATTTCAGGTACATGATATTTCATGAACTTCTGGGAGCAGCTCCAGTTTGATGCACCCCCCATCCTGCAGGGAATCCTCTTGGAGACTTTTCCATGAATTAATATTCCCATATTAATATGATCACACCACCCATTAATCAATATTCCCAAAAAAACCAGCGGGTTTGGGGTTGGATCATCCCTTTGGGATGACAAGGCAGACCCAAAGGAAACCCAAACATTCCCAGATTTTGCCATGAATGAGGAGCGGCTGTGGAGCTCCCGAAGCCGGAATTCTTGTCTCCCAAAAAACAATGGAATTGTTTTCCCTTTTTGGTTAAATGGGAATGATTCATCAGCTGGAGCTGTCAAATCCTCATGGAAAATTGGCAGCTCGGGAAAAAGGCTTTTCCAGCTGTTTGGAAGGTGTTTTTAGGGATGCTGCTCCACTCTTCCTTTGCTTGGAAACTCAGGCTAGAAACCCTGGATTTTTCCTTCCAAAAAAACAAACAAAAAAAAAAATCAGGGATTTGGGATGGGTTGTCCCAAATTCCCAAAAATATCCAAACAATCCAGCTCATCCCAAGAAAACTGGAGCATCCTGCTATAGAAGGGAGACATTCCTGGGTTTTTTCAAGCTTTCCTCCTCCACACATCCTGGGATCATCCCAAACCTCCTGATTTTTCCCTGGATTCCCAGGAGGGAAGCAGCTCCTGCATCACAACTTGGCCAAAAAATGAGGCTTTGAAAGAAAATCAGAACCAAACAATTCCTGCCTCGCCTCCCTCTCCATTCCCTGCTCCTGGAGAAAACAAAGGGAAAAAACCAACAGGGATTAAGTGGGAAAAGTTCTGACTGCTCCAAGCTGTCTGAGAATGGATTTCTAACTTTCATCCCCAAAAAAATAAGGAGAGAAGAAGCAGGAATGCTGCAGGATATTGCTCTGCAAGCAAAGCCCAGTGCTGGGTCCTGATTCCCAATTTTCCAGCAAGGCTGGGAATGGGATGTGTCCATGCCTGCAGGCTGGGAAAGGCTCCAAACCAGCAAAATCCAGGAATTCTGGAATGGTTTGGGTGGGAAAAACCTTAAAGCTCATCCCATTCCACCCCTGAGCTCCAGGCCCTGATCCTGGACAATCCAGGTCCAAGCAAAGGGAAAAGGAGGAAGGGGAAAAAAAAGAGGGAAAAATCTTCTGGCTGGATTGAAAGCCAGAATTGTGCTGATCTGGAAAAACACTTCCAGGGGTTTCTGTTTTCCAGCTCCTGCCAGAGGTTTTCTTGGCTGGAATTCTCCCGTGGCTTGGCCGCCGCCGGAGCGCTTGGAATATTTTGGTGGAAGCGCAGAGAATTCCATAATGTCTGCTCCCAGCTCTCCCTCCCACCCCGGAATGCAGGATCTGTGGCAACCCACCCTATTCCCTGTTTTTTGGGGGGGATTTTCCCTCTTTTTGGCCTTGTTTTCAAGAAAATCATGGAATGGTTTGGGTCATTCCAGTCCCACTTCCAGAGGTTGCTCCGAGCTGGATTTGAACATTCCAGGGATGGGGTGGCAAAAAATCTGGGAATCAACAGTGGTTCTGAAGGAGAAGGGTTTGTTTGGGCTGGAAGTGGGAGACTGGCAAAAGTCACCTAGGGAATTCCCAGTTTTCTTGGGAATCTCCAGAGGGAAGCTGGAGATCCCACAGGACCCTGTGGATCCAGATCCCAGAACGGCTCCATGGAAAATCTTGGCTGAGCCAAGAACTACAGAGAGGCCTCGCCTGGAAACACCTCCTTAACATCCCAAAAAATGGGGGGAAAAACACTGGGAAAAACGGGAATGTGGCATTCCTGCTGCCCACGGTATTCCAGAGTTCTTTGTGCTGCCTTTGCTCCCATTATCCGCTGTTTTCTGGGATTTGGGCTCTGGATTTCTCACTGCTGCCTGTCCCCATTGTGTCTGTGCCCCTCTCCAAGATTCCTTGGAAAAGGAACTTTGGGATGCTCCCAGGGAGGAGATTTGGGATCAAAACTTCCCTTTGGATAAGTGGGATACGAGGTTGGGACAGGGAAAGGTCCCGAGGAGCATCCAGCATCCCAAAAATTCCAGGAACGGGGCTCCAGGTGTCCCTCTCCAGGATTCCTTGGAAAAGGAGCTCTGGGATGCTCCCAGCCACAGCTCCTGGAATGTTGGGAAGCACCCCGGACAAACACTTGGAAGGGGGAGATGAAAGATGAAGGGAATTTTTTCCCCTTTTTTCCCTGCTCTTGAACCTCCAGGAAGATTCTTCCCAAAATTCCATGAGATTCCAGATAGTGTTTGCCCCAAACATCCAGGAGCTCCCATTCCCATGAGAGCTTCCAGGTTTTAAGGGATACACACTCCATTTGTGGAATGCTGTTCATTATTCCCAAAGAAATCCATCCGCAGTGTCCAACCTGCCGGGATTTGGGATTCAAACCCTCCAAAGCCCTTTTCATCCTCCCAGGAATTCCTTCTCCTTATCCCAAAATTCCTCCTGGGTCATTTTGTCCCAGCAGCACAGGGAGTTCCCATTTTTCCAAAAAAAACCCCAGTTTGGGCACCGGGAATGCTCCGATCCCATAATTCCAGGTCCCCCTTTCCCTGCCTGCTCCGGGAGCGGGAAGCTGACATTCCATGGAGCTCCGGTGGTTTTTGGGATGAATTCCAGGCACCTGCTGTCATCTTTTCCATCCCCACTTGGAGAAGGCACCTCCAGCTCCATGGAAAAGATGGAAAAAGTGTGGAAAAGGAGGTCTGGAAACCCCACACTGCTCTGGAAAATGCCGGAGCAAAATCAAATCCCACATGGATGAGCTTTTCCAGTCTTAAATATCCAAGTGGAATTTTTTCCCCCACTCCCCAGAGTTTAATAACCCGAATTTTTTCCTCACGGATTTTCCTCATGGATTTTCCACTCTCTGGGATGCACTTCCATGAGTCTGGGGGGTTCCTTGGAAAGTTTGGAAAAGGGAAAAATTCCTGACTTCCAAAAATACCTGGAAAATCCAATCTGTTTGGAGCCGCTCCAATCTCCCTTTAGAAATATATGGAAAAAAACATAAACACAAAATTCTTGGAATCCGTTCCCAAACAATTCCCGGCAGCCAAAAGCAGCATTAAAAGGCTCAGACTGAAGGAGAGGTGCCAAAATCCTCGGATTCCGCGCTTGGAATTTGGCAGCTGGATCCCGGCACATCCATGGCTGGGATTCTGAGAGAATCCCGCAGTCTCTGCCGTGTTCCAGTGGATTTTGTGGAATTCTTTGGGATGGGATTGGAAGATGCCCAGCAGGAATTGGGGTCTCAGGACATTCCCTCTCCTTCCGTGTCCTGTCAGCCTCTGGAATTATCCAGCTCCTGGAATTCTGATCCAGTTCCCTCTGCACATCCATGGTTTTTATTCCAGAGGTTTCTGGCTGCTCCCAGATTTCTCCATTTTTCAGCTGTGTCCACATTTTTCCCTTGGAATTTTTTCCTGTTCAATTGCAGATTCCAGTAGCGCTGTCCTGAGTTTTTGTATCTGTCCATCCATAGGATCCCGCTGGAAAAATTCCATTTTTCCAAGCAGAGGAACCAACAGGAGGAAAAACTAGAGGTGGATCCTGTGGATGTTGGCAGGAAAAGTTGGGAAAAGAAGCCAGGGATGGTCTTTGGTCCTGCTTGGGAAAGCAGGAAAAAATTCCCAGTTTCCAGGGAATTCAGCCCTTGGCCACCCCACACGTGGTGGTGGCATGGAAAAATGGGATAAGAGATCCCAAAATCCTGGGAATTGCAGCCCCTCAGCTGGGATGGAGCTAAAACAGCTCCTATGGATACAACCGGGATGAGAATATTCCCAAAATTGGGATTTTCCAGCAATTTCCCTCAGAATCCTGGGAAACACTGAACTCCCAGTTTTCATCCCAAGGCATCAGCCCTTCCATAGGATGCACAATTCCAATGGAAAAAACTCCCAGTCCTGGCAGAAAACAGGGTGGGAAACACAGAAAGAGAGACCCCGACTTCCCAAAATTCCATGGAATGGGAATCTCAGGCTCAGGACACAGAAGGGTTTTCCAAAGATGGCAAAGGTTGGGTTCTGGAGTTCCAGGAGAATCCATTGCATTAATTATGGGATTAAGAGTGGATTCATCCACCTGCGGGGGGGGAGATCCTGAATTCCAGGGAATTCCATGGGCTTTGGAGCATCCAGATGTGCTCCTGGAATGCACCAAAGGTCTCTGCCAACATCTGGGTGGGATCCCCTGGGACTCATTCCCCTGGGATCGGCCTTGGGATCCCCCTGGGATTGGCCCTGGATTCATTCCTGGGATCCCCCTGGGATTGGCCCTGGATTCATTCCTGGGATCCCCCTGGGATCAGCCAAACCCGCCCCAAATCCCAAACCTGAGCCAATCCCAGGCTCATCCCACATTCCCGATGGATATTCTCAATGGATTGATTCTCCAGGCTCTGGCTCCTCCATGCAAAACTGTAAAAACCTGGATGGTCTGGACCCAAATTCCAGACGGGATTCCAGCCCTGGGAGGCTCCAAGGAATTGTGATCCAGCCAGGACACCCCCTCCATACCCACCCTTCCCAAATTCCCAATATTCCCTTATCCCACCCAAAATTCCTCTTTTTTTAAGGAACACCTTTCCTTCGTTCAGCACCTCCATGAGCAACCTCATCCTGGCCCAGCAATTCCTGGGAATTCTGGAGGAGATTTGGTGTCATTTCTGCCAAAATTCCCACTGGAATTCCTGGTTTTCCAGAGCCCACTCACCATTTCTTGCCGCCGATGTCGTGCTGCTGCACCGTGTATCCAAAAAAAGATTCCCTGGATCCCACGATGATCTGGGGCCTCTTGGTGTCGATGTTGAAGGAATTCCCAAATCCTGGGGGGAAAAAAGGGGAAGGATCCGTCAGCCAAAAAGGTTGGAAAACACCAATTCCACACGGATGAACTCGGAATTCCGAAATCTCGGAAAGGTTCCCGCCATGGAATTACTCCAATCCCAGCCCCGCTCCGGGTGCTCCTGCTTGGGGTTGGATTCAACAATTCCAGAGGAGCTTCCAACCTCTCCCATCCTGGGAAAGCTGCTCCCGAATTTTCGAAGGTGTTGCAGGAGCAGGGATGGGTTGATCCCATTCCCATCCCAGCCAGGATGGGAATTCCAAAGCATTCCAGCCCCACCTCATCTGCAGCTTCCCAAAATTCCACTCTCCATCCTGGAGTCCCCAGGGAATATCCAGCCCTGGGGATGGAGCTTGGAGCTCATTTAGGATTCAGAATTCCTGGAATTCAGCCCATTCCCAGCCCTCAACAGCTCATCCTGGGAATTCCCTGGAGCCAGGATGGGAAGGGGAAGGAGAGAGGAGCTCCTCCCTCTGGAATCCATGGATTCGGCCACTTCCATGGGGATCACAGGATGGGATCCATGGAAAAAGGATCCTGGCCATTCCCGAGGGTTTTCCCAAGGATCCAAAGCTGGGATTCCTATTCCCTGCGTGAGGAGAGGCAGCTCCAGAGGGGGATATCCCTAAGGATGGAATTCCAGCTGGGACAGGGCAATTTCTGGGGCTGGTCCTTTCCCTCTGGAAAATGCCGCTTCCCACAGAACAGCAAGCAGGATCCACGGCATCCTGATCCCAGGATTCTGGTGCTCACAGGGGACAAATTCCAGAGAAATTTCCTGTCCCTGGAGTAAAATCTGCGGAATTCTCTGGCAGCTCCTCCCTGTGCCAGGTGGGAAATTAGGAAATCAGGAATTCCCCCAGGAGTGGGAATGCTGGAGATGTTGCCCGTGGGAAGCACAGAGGGACGCAGCCCAAATTCCAGGCTAGAGCAGCAGGATGGACATGGATAACCAGGACATCCCAGACTGGATTCCCTGAATCCTGCTGGATGCCTCATTCCAAGAAAAACCTTGGAATCCTCCTCCAGGACAGGGACAGGATGCTCAGTTTGGAGTATCTCGGGATATAAAGGAGCTGTCAACAGGAAAATTTGGCACTGCTGCTTCCCAGGTGGAAAAATCCAAGATGGGAATGTTTGGATAGGCAGGAATGTCGGAGAAAAAGGGAATGTTTGGAATCCTAGGAACAAATCCGCTCTTGGAGCAGGGAATGGAGGAATCCGGCCACGGATTCCAAGGAGAAGGAGTTTCCAAATGATCCAGAAAGAAATTCTAGAAAGCCAGGATGAAAAAACCTGGGATAAAAAAAAAACCAAAAACGGGAGACAGGGACGAGAGCCAAGATATTTTGCGGAGCGTTGACCTCATTTCACATCCCAAAGAAATGAAAACCTCGGGAGAGGGGGAAGCTGGGATTGGCCATGGAATGATGGGAAAGGGAAAGGGGGAAGGGCATCAGAGCACCCTGGGATCAGAGGGAATTTTGGGAACTTTGGATTCTCAGGAAGAAATTCCAAGATCCGGAAGGGTATTGGATGCAGAGGAAGTGTTGGAGAGGATGGGATGGATTTTCCTCTTAATTTTCCTGCATTTTGCACTGCACACCCCCCAAGCTGAGGATTTTTGGGAATGTGAACACCGGGATAAATTGGAGAATCCCGTTCCAAGGTTTAGGATAAAACTCCAGAAAAGGAACCAGAATAAATGAACAGAAATATTCCATGAAATGGGAAATCTCTGGGAAAACAGGGAGGAGAGGTAGGAACGGCTCCAGCTGGAGCATCCCAATCCCAGGGAAGCAAAAAATCTGGGAGAGAAGATTCCAAGCAATGGATGAAACCTCAAAACTCTGACAAAAAGAAAGGAATAAAATAAATATTGGGAATATTCCAGTCGGGAATATTCCAACCAGCTCCAGTTGAAATGGGAATTTTAGGAGAGATTATCCAGGAGATTTGGGAGCCAGAGAGATTTTCCTGCTGGGAATCAGGAAAATCTGAAAGTTTCCCCCTTTGGTCACGATCCCAAAGAAGCGACCAAAAGCTCCAGGTTTTCCTTGGAATTCTGAGGGCAGGAAGCCTCAAATTCCTCATTTTCTTTGGAGCTCCAGGAGCATCCAAACTTTTGATTCTTGTCGAGGAAAACACTGGGAAACAAGAAAATCTTTGGGAAACAGGGATGGGAACAAAATCCACCTTTCCTGCCAGGGTAAAAATCAGGCTAGAAAGAAGTCCTGGAAGGGAAATGTCTGGGATGGGGATGATTCCAAAGGCCCCAGCACCAGGGAAAAAATGGGGAAAAAATGAGGGAAAACTGGAAGAGAGAAGGCTGAGTTAGAGGGTGAGCAGCCTGGCAGGTGGAGAACACAGGAGAGGTTTCCCCTCTTGGGCAATGCTGGNNNNAAGGGGGGAAAATGGTGGGGGGGTGGGATTGGAAAAACTGGGGAGAAAAGGGGGAAATAGCCCTGCCTGAATCCTTTGGGATTCCCAGCTGGAAAAGGAACTCTGGGAAGTGCCTGGAAGCTTTCCCATGATTCCCAACCCTGGATCTGCTTTCATGAAAATTTGGGGCTGGATTTTGCTGCCTTTGCCCCAGAGTTTTCTGATTCCCCAGAAGAACATCCCGGTTTTTCTTGGACTGCCAGGAAAATCCAGCTTTTCCCCCTGGCTTCTGGCACTGCCCGAGCTTGGGGAGGAATTCCTGGAGAGGGAATATTGAGCTAAAAAAGGAAAACTTTCTAAAGGATAAAGAAATTTTGGGAAAATATCTCTGGGAAGCAGCAGGGTGGGCTTGAATTCCTGGGAATCCAAGGGAATGCTGCCAGCTCCCAGAGTCTGCCATTGGCTTCAGGGAAAATCCCGGGATTTGGATGGGAAGGCCGGGAATGCTGGGCATGAACAGAAGCTCAGTCATCCTGGAACATTCCTGCCTTCCCACAAAATTGCTTCCCAAAAAAACATTCCTGCTCTCCCGAAAATTGTTTCCCAAAGCTCCGGAGGGACCTTGTGCTTCCAGAATTCCCACAAAATCCCTGGATCCAGAAACATCCAGGGACAGAAACTCCCCAGGATGGAAATCCCTGAGGGAAAATCCATGGCCAGAAAAATCCATGGATAGGGGGAAAAAAAAGAGAGAAGAGAGAAAACCAGGGAATGGTTCATCCCAGGGAGCAAATTTAAGGATCATTTCCACACATCCCAAGGCAGAATTCCCAAATCCCCCCTCCATGATCCCCCCTTTATGGACCAGCACCGTGTCCATGGGGGAATTTCCCGGGAATCTGGCAAATCCCAGGATTTTTCCAACATCCCGTTCCAGAGCCACATCCATGCCTCCATCCACACATGGATCCAATTATTTCAGGAAAAGCAGCTCGGCCGCGGCTCCCTTGAAAGGATCCCCCGGCTGAAAGGGAAAAATAAAATCCCAAAAAGCGCCAATCCCATAAAAACCCCGAGCAGGCTGGCGCGTTTTCCAGCAGGAAGTTTGGGAATGTTTGCAGCTGGAGGAGGCGCGAGCCGGTGGCCGAGCTCCCGGCAGTGGGGAAAAGCGCTTTTTTCCCGAGTTTTTTCCCGTTTTTTTCCCCGTTTCCCTCCCACTTCGGCGGCTCCCGGCGCGGGTGGATTCCAGATGGGATTAAAGCAGGAATGGGGAGTCGCTTTTCCCAGGGGAAAACCCCGGGAAAAATCAGAAAAAAAATCCATCCCAGCCCCCCGGAGCAGAACGGGAGAAGCCGCAGGATCAGCTCCTGGAATTAAACTCCGCCTAAAGCCTCTCCTAAATTTAACCCCGAGCGTTCCCCGTTTTCCAACGGGACAAACCTTAGAAAAGCTGGATTTAGGGAAAAGGGAGCTTTCCTTCCCCCCCAGTATCCGATCCTTTGGGATTATCCCGATTAATCCCGCTCCAAGGCCGAGGAGGGATCGGGAGCTTCCCGGGAATTCCAGGATCTCCATCCCTTTCCAGCAGCCTCCAGCTCCCTCCCGCTCCCGGCAAAACTTTTCCAAGAGCCGCGTGAAGGTTTCTCCAGCGCTTTTCCCAAGTCATTCCCGTTTTTTTGGGGGAGTGGGATTGGGATGGGCACTCACCGGGCAGGAGGCAGAGGGAGCAGGCCAGGAGAATCCCGCTGGGAATATCCATGGAATCGCCGGCTGCCCCAATCCCCGCTCCCGAGCATCGGCGGGACTGGGAGCTCCGATCCCAGATCCCGTCCCTTATCCCAAACTTCTGCCGGCTCCCTGACAGCGGGAGAGCGCTGGGAGGGAGTGGGAGGGACCGGGGAACGGGGAGGAGGGAAAGGATGGCCATGGGGACGGCCCTTTCCAGCCGGGACACCCTTTCGGGAGCGGATTCCAGGCGGGAATTCCAGCCCAGAATCGGCTGAGCCAGCCGGCAATTCCCACCTGGAATCGGCTGTGCCAGCCGGCAATTCCAGCCCGAAATCAGCTGTGCCCGCCGGGAATTCCAACCCGAAATCAGCTGTGCCCGCCGGGAATTCCCACCTGGAATCGGCTGTGGCAGTCGGGAATTCCAACCTGGAATCAGGGCTGTGCCAACCGGGAATTCTACCTGGAATCGGCTGTGGCAGTCGGGAATTCCGACCTGGAATCAGGGCTGTGCCAGCCAGGAATTCCCACCTGGAATCCTGGGACGAGGCGCAGCAGGAAAGGATGGGAATGGGGACAGCCGCTTCCAGGCCGTGCCAGCCTTTAGGGAGTGGATTCCAGCCGGGAATTCCCACCTGGAATCAGCTGTGCCAGCCGGGAATTGCGACCTGGAATCAGCTGTGTGAGCCGGGAATTCCAGCTGGGAATCGGGGCTGTGCCAGCCGGGAATTCCAACCGGGAATCGGGGCTGTGCCAGCCGGGAATTCTGTTCTGGAATTGGGGCTGTGCCAGCCGGGAATTCCAATCTGGAATCAGGAATTCCAATCAGGAATTCCGATCTGGAATCCCGGGCCTCTCCTGGTGGGATCCCACGGGGATGGGAAGGGTTCCAAGGGGGCCCCGATGGCCGCGGGTGGCACCTGCGGGGGCGGCACCTCCGCTCGGGGCTCACCCGTGCCCAGGTGTCGCCTCCTCTGGGAAAAGAGGGGGGAAGGCCGGGAAAAAAGGGGATAAAAACCTGGGAGAGACAGGGGAGAATTTGGGAGAGAGAGGGGAGAAAACTGGGGAGAATAAAAAAACTGGGAGAGGGGAGGAGAAAACAGGGAATGTTTCATCCCAGGGAGCGAGTTCAGCTGGATGCAGACCTGGGGATGACATCAGCCATTCCCAAAGGGAAGATCCCGTGTTTTTCCCAGATTAAAATCCTTGGATGACTCCTCAAAAACCCTGGAGAAGGAGGAGTCTGATCCGGCCGTGTGCTCCCAGCTGACCCCTGGATCCAGGAAAAGCTTTTGTTTGTCTGGAAAAACCTCTGGATAGCAGGAATTCCTCATGGAATCATGGAATGGGGAGCTCATCCCATTCCAATCCCTCTCCATGGGCGGGAATGGCACCCACAAATCCCTGGATGCAAATCCAAGTTCCTCCAAATCCCACAGGACTTTGTGCTTCCATCTCACCGCACTCCTGACCTTCCTTCCCGATTTCTTGGGATCATCCCAGGAGGTTTTCCGGATTTTTCCAGACTCCAGCTGTTCCTGCAGCAGCTCCTTGATCCTGACCTGTGGGAGGCATCTGGCCTCGGATGCGGCTGCCTCGGGAGTTTGGGAAGAACCAGGCTGGAAACCAGGAATGTAAACACAGGCCGGGAATGACAACAAATTCCCAAATTCCCTGATTTCAGCGCAGGAGGAGCTGGGGAGGGGGGGCATGCAGGGATTTAATCCCACTCCAGAGGCTTTTCCCACTTCCCAGGGAAAGATGGATGCTCGGGAACAGCAAACCCCACTCCAGAGCTGGATTTGGGATTGGGATTTGTCCCTCTGGATACCCGGGAGCAGCTCCAAGCCGGAGCACGTGGATCCCTCATTCCCCATCCAGCGGCTCTGCTGAGCTCAGAGCTCCGGAGAATTGCTCCAAAAAAAAAAAGTTGGAAGCAGAATTCCAGCCTCTCCCACAGCATCAGCTCTTCCCAGAGCCAGGAAAACAGGGAAGCAGAATTCCAGCCTCTTCCACACAGGAAAACAGGGGTCAGCCCTTCCCAGATACTGGGATGGATCCTAGGATTATCCTCCCAAAATTCTGGGATGGATCCTTGGATCTGCTCCCCAAAATTCTGGGAAGGATTCTGGATGTAGCTCCCCTAAAATGTTGGGATGGGTCTTGGGATTTCCGCCCCCCCCAAATCCTGGGGTGAATCCAGGGATCAGCCTCCCAAATTCTGGGATGGATCCTGGGATCTTTCCCCAAAATGCTGTGGTGATCTCTGGGATCAGCCCCCAGAATTCCGGGATGGCTCCCAGAAAATGGGCCGGGACTGGTGGATGGGGGGTGGAAATCTTGGGAATTCTGGTGGGAATGAGGAGCTCTGGGTGGGGGCTCCCATCACGGCCCTTTCCAAGCCCTGCTCCCATT
>JAWMQZ010000021.1:1459421-1527899 GCA_035584835.1 Tangara arthus | reverse complement strand
TTTCCTTTCCTTTCCTTTCCTTTCCTTTCCTTTCCTTTCCTTTCCTTTCCTTTCCTTTCCTTTCCTTTCCTTTCCTCCTTCTTCCTTTTCCCTCATTCCCAAATTCTCCATAAAACTTTGGAAAAGCCCAGGTGGAGTCACCAATCTTTGGGATTGCTGTAGGTTGGGAATAGGGATAAGGAGCTGTTGAAATCTGGAAAAGGAAAATCCCTGCTCCAAGACAAATTCCCCTCATCCAAGGCAACTCCAGCCCTCAGCTTTTTAATGAGTTTTAATTGGGATTCTGTGCAATTAATTGGGATTCCGTGCAATTAATTGGGATTCAAAGGAATTAATTGGGGTCGTTAACGGGGCCTGGCAGCATCGCCGGGATCCGTAACTCACACCCGGCCGGGCAGGCTCGTTCCCAACCCCCTTCCCGCTCTTTTCCGTGGAATTTTATCAAACCATGAATAGTTCCATTCATCCCGGATTCCTATCTCCCGAGTCATTCCCCAAATCTGGCAGCTGGGGGGAAAAACCATCTCCGGATGGAGGGAGGCAGCTGCTCCGGTGCCCCCCAAATCCGGGGATTCCGGCGCTCCCGGAGCCGTGCCAAGGCCGCTCCCAGAAATCCCGCGCTCCTTTGTTCATGGCAGAGCCGCTGGCAAAGGCTCCAGCCATGGATCTCCGGCTGGAATGGGGCTGGGAAAAGCTCTGGGAGCAGAAAGGCCATGCCAGGGAAAGGCTGGAGTAGTCAAGGTGGTGTTGGAGAGCGGAAAAATTGGGATAAATTGGGATAAATAAACTGGGACCTGAGCCCAGATTGGGGTCTGGCTGTGGGAGATCTGCTTTGGTGGGAAATGTGGGAATGCTGGGAATGGTGGCAGCCACATCCCTGTATCCAAAGCTTTTCCAACCTCATCTTTTCCAAACTCACCTAAAATCCAAGGATGTGTGTCCGTCCTCCCTATGGATCCAGAATTCTCATGGATGAGCCTCCGTCTCAGTCCCGCTCATTCCAATGGGAAAAGTGACTTTCCCTCCTCTCTGACTTCCCTAAAACCCCCTCAAGTTAGGAAAAATTCTGGAATATTTTTTCCCCTCAAGGAACAGAATTCCATGGAGCTCAGCCCCATCCTGATGGGATTCCGACTGGGAATTCTCCCCTCTGGAAGTGACGGTTTCTCCCAGCAACTCCTGCTGTGCAAATCCCAACAAATTATGTGAAATAATGATGGAAAAATTTGGGGAAAATTGTGGAAAAATCCTCCTGCACCAAAAGCTTGGGAAGAGCCACACTCCAGCAAAATTTCCTGTTGTGCATCCTGGGAAGCTGCTGGGATGTTTGGGATAGGGCGGTGCCAGGAGCAGGGATCGTTTGGATTTAGGAATGGGAATGACCTAAAAGGCTGAGCCGCATTCTGGGAATGTCCAAGGAAACCTTGGATGGGGCTTGGAGCAATCTGGGATAGGGGAAGTGTCCCTGCCCATGGAATGGGATGTGGTTTAAGGTCCATTCCCACCCATTCCATAATTCCAGGATTCCATGATTTCCAGGGATACTGCTTGGCAAAGCCTGACCCATGGCGATGCTGGATCCCTGTTGATCCCAACCCTTGGAATGCCAGCAGGGACTGGAATTAATCCCCAAATCCTCTGGCTTGTTATCCCTGTTCCCCAGTTCTGGCGACGCCGCGGTTCGGGATCCATCCCAGTTGGAACTTGGGATCCAAAGGGTTTCCTTCTTTTCCAGGCTCCTGGAGCAGCCCTGATTCCCTGAGCTCCGTGTCCATCCCGGGCGATCCGGAGGCGCCCGACCAGCCCGGGGCCGAGCAGGGCAGGTGAGGATCCCGAGGGACCCGGAGAGGGATGGGAACATTCCCGGGATTCAGCGGGAATCTCCCATCCCATCCCAAATTTCTCCACTGGAAGCTGGGAATGTGCTTCCATGGGTTTTTATCCGTAGGATTGCGGCAGCTTCCATGGATATCCTCCCAGAACTTGACCTGTTATCCCAAAAAATCTGTGTGGATCAAATCCGTGGAATGCTTAGGAAAGAGGATTGCAGTAGCTTCCATGGATATCCTCCCAGAACTTGACCTGTTATCCCAAAAAATCTGTGTGGATCAAATCCGTGGAATGTTCGGTCTTTGTGGGAATGAGGATGAAGGAAATTATTTAAGGAAACGATCCAAAATGGATGGGAAAATTGGCCAGGGATGGGAATTCCATGCAAACTCATCCGGAGGGATCCCAGCTCCCGGTGGGATCATCCCAACCTCCGGAAAAGAGTCTCGGGTGAAGAGCAGGGAACCCTGATTCCCAAAAAATCCAAGGAAAACCTGGGAAAAAGGGGGATTTGAGGCACATCCCGGGGCAGGGGAGGGACATCGCGGCCGCTGCTCCGCCGGCTCCCAGAATAACGAGGAAAACAAGGAAAACAAGGGAAAAGGGAAAACAAGGCTCCCTTGCCTGCCTCCGGAGGGTTCCGCTCATGCCGGGAGCCGGAGCACAAGGAAAGGCTTGTCCAGATTCCCGAGGGTTGGGAAGGGGGGTCGGTGCCATCCCGTGACCTTCAGCCCCCTCCGGCGCTTCCCGGGAAACGGGAATGTGCAGCCTGGAATACTGACTGGATCCTGCTTGTTTTCCTTCCTCTTCCATTGGTGGATTTGGCCGTTCCTCGATTTCTGCTGGAAAAGTCTGGGAGAAACTTCCCAAAAAATCCTTTGGGGATTTTGGGGCTGGAGCCACCCCAGGGTGCTCATTCCTGGGAATATTTGGAATTTTTTACATGGAGAGGGAGAGCTGTCAGAGCTGCTTCCCAGGGTTTTGGAAAAATCCCAGGAAAAAGAAATTTCCCAGGATAAATAAATTTCCCTGTCCCATGCAAAGCTTGGGCTTGGAAAGGGATTTTTCCCAGGCTATCCCAATGTTTCTGCTCCCGGTGAATTTTTTTTCCAGCAGTTTTTTGATCCTCTCCCACCTGGCACCTCCCTAAGGAGTTTTTCCCTGTGGGGTCCCTTTTCCCTGACAATTCCATCCCTTTAATTCCTACTTTAAAGTGGCTTTTCCCCCTTTTTCCCATTAAAAAGCTGACTTTGGGAAAGGTTGGATTGATGGGATCTTCCCACTGGAGCCTTTTCTTGGGATAGATCCAAACTCCTGGATCCTGGCTGGAAAATCAAGGATTTGTGATGGGATGTGAAGTAATTCTGATGGATGAATCCCTGGCTCGTACTCATTCCAATGGGAAAAGTGACTTTCCCCCCTCTCCAATCTCCCAAAAAGTCAGGAAAAAGCCTGGGATATTTTTTTCCCCTCAAGAAAATGGAATTCCAAGGAGCTGGAGGAGGGAAAATTCCCGGGGGTGGTGCCCCAGGGCAGCTCTGGGGGCTGGGAATGTTTTGTTCTCCATCCGGAGCTTCCTGAGGTGGGAAGGACTCAGAAAACAGAGTAGGAGGACAACTGGGCTTGCTTCCGGAATTTTTGCCGGAGGAGGAATTTTGGGATTGTTCTCGGCACGTGGGGCCTGGGAAAGTTTGGTTTTCCTCCTCCGGAAGTTTTCCCAGATGGAAAATGATCCATACCCGGCTTCCTGAGGGTGCCAGGGATGGGTTTTTCACCTTTCCGAGAATTCCATGAGATCCATGGAAACTTGGGAAGCAGCTCCATGGAACTTGGGATCCAGGAGGGATGAGGATTCCTGGGAATAGCTCAGCTCTGTCCGGACTCGCTTGGAGCTTTTTCCCAACGTTTGGGAAGAGGAGAGGCCATTCCCAGGGTTTCTAGGAAGTTGAAATCCTTGAAAAGTCGGACTCCATGGAAATCCCAGGCTGGAAAAACCTCAGCTGGGAGATTCCCAGCTGGAATTGTCCCACCTCCCCCATTCCATGGATTCTGTCGCTGCCCCAGCTGCTCCAAGCCCCATCCAACCTCACCTTGAACATTCCAAGGATCCAGGGGCAGCCCTGGCTTCTCTGGGAATTCCAGCCCAGCCCCTCCCCACTTTCCTAGGGAAGAATTCCTTCCCAAATCCCATAATCCCAATTTTTTGATTTATAAATCCATGATTTTTATGGAATTCCTTTGTCCTCTAGAAGGACTTTGGCAGGCACATGGAATTCTCCAAAAGCGGGAGGAGGAAACGGGATTGGAACCACCAAAAATTCCCTGCCGGGGGTCGGATCCCTGCCCTCCGGAGCAGCAGGAAGGGTTGGGATGTTTTCCCTGGAATTCCTGGGGAATGAATGGAATTTTTTCCTTTCCCTCTCTGCACAGAGCTCCATGAGGGACCTGCACAAGTCTGAGGTGCTGGGGAGCAAGCGCGGCCTGGTGAGTGTCCCGAGCCGGGAATTCCCACCTGGCTGCGACAAAATCCATGGAAAACTCATCCCAAGCCTGCCCAGAGCCTCCCAGGGGCCGGTTCCGCTCCAGAGATCCATCAGAACGAAGGGAATTCATGGCATTCCCACCCCACATCCTGAATTTCTTTGGGGTTTCCCTCTTGGGATGGAGCATTGATCCCGTGGTGAGGTGGGACTGGGAATTCCAAACCCAGGGCCGGGCTGGATTGGGAATTCCAAACCCATGGCGAGGTCAGATCGGGAATTCCAGCCCCGCAGGGAGGTTGGATTGGGAATTCCAGCCCCAGGGCTGGGCTGGATTGGGAATTCCAGCCAGCTCCTGCTCCTGAGTTTTCCCCTCCCACTCTGGATTGGGATGGGGAGGTGGCTTTGGAGGGGTCTCTCCCAGCGTGATTTGAGAGGTTTTCCAGCCTGGATTTCAATCCCCAAAAAATTCTAGGATATCAACCCCAAAATATCCCCTGGCTTCAGCTGGGCGGGATCTGGGATCACCCCAAATCCATTCCCAAACTGACCAAACCCTTTGGGATTTAATCCCTGAGGCTCCCAAATCCCTCGGTCCTGATGCTCCCAAGTGCAGATTCTGTGCGGAATCCAGCAGAAATTTGGGATCACGGGTCTATCCCAGGAATCCCCCTGGGAATGTGGCACAGCAGCGAGTCCAGAGGGGAGTTTTCCCTAAAAAATTCCAAATTTTAAGGTTTTTTTCCCTGTTTTCTGCACGAAGGAATTGAGGGATGTTCATGGGGTGGGATTGGACAGCTCCAGCTCCTTCCTGGTGATTCCAGATCCTTGATTTTCCTCTGGAAAAGCAGCTCCTGTTTGTGCCCAGCATTAATGAGCCATTGATGCTGGAAATGTCAAACTCCAGCATTCCTGACCTTTCCCATGGAAAAAAACTTCCAGGGATGCGCTGGATCCGGAGGGAGGGAGGGAAAACAACCCCACACCCGAGGCTGGGATCAGCTTGGATTTGGGATTTCTACAAAACCCCCAAATTCCTACAAAACTCCGCCTTGATTTTATCCAGAAGATCCCAGACAGGGAATTTTTGTCACAACCTCTGTGCCAGGAGAGAGGCAGGAAAACCGGGAATAATGGGATTTGGGAAAGGCTCCATCTCCTGAATCCCCTTCCTGAAAACCCCGGAGTTTTTTGCATTGGATTTCCTTTTCCTGATGATTTTTCCAAGCAAATCCCTCCTTTTTTTGCCCCTGCTACTCAACCAAATCCACTGGAAGAACGAGGGAAGATCTCTTTATTCCCATTAAAAATCCTCAGGGCATGGGGAGTGCCATGGTGACAACACAAAAGGGCAAGGGCACAGTTGCAAGGAAAAAAAAGGCTGGAAGGGAAGAATTGTTCCCCCCAAAAATTCCAGGTGAAGGCAGGAATGAATTTCTCCGTGAGCTCGGACACTCGGGGTGGATTACTGGGAGCTATTTTTAGGATATCCAGGTTTTTTTCGGGATTAGGGCCGGGGCTCTGCCCGTTGTTGTGGCCACAGCTCCTTTCCCGATTTTTCCCTCGCTCCCGCTGTTTCCAAGACTCCCGAGGGATGAAAGGATCCTTTGAAAAGCCAAACACATGGAGACAAGAGCTGCTCCTGCTGCCGCTCCGGGAAAGGCCGGAGCTGCCAGAAAAGCGGGAAAACGTCCAAGCACGGCTGGGGGGTTGTTCCTGGGTTCTTTTCCCTGTTTTCCAGGCATTGCTATTCCCAGGGAATGAGGGCAAAGCTGACAGAATTTTACTCCTGAGTCATTTTCATGGTTTTCCAGGCATTGCTATTCCCAGGGAACGAGGGCAAAGCTGACGGAATTTTACTCCTGGGATCTTTTCCCTATTTTCCAGGCATTGCTATTCCCAGAGAATGAGGGCAGAGCTGGGGATTTACTCCTGGGTCCTTTTCCACCAGGATTAGCTGATGGATGCTTCGGATCCATCCAGAGCTTCCAGGATCAGCTTGCGGATCCTTGGGATCCCTGCTGGATCCTGGGCTGCTCCATGCAGGAAAACCTGCGGAAAACGTGGACTATTCCCAACGCTCCGTCCCCCTCCCGCCCCAATTCCCTCTCTCCCACCATCCATTTCCAAGCCATCACATTCCAAGCCGGAATTCCTTTGTCATGTGCACCCAGGCGTGTCCTGGATGAGCATTCCCGCTCCAAAGGGGAGCAGCTGGAATTCTGTGGCTTTCTGAGCCTTTGGGAGCCTCTCCAGCAATGGTGCTTCCATGTCCATGGTAAAAACAGGAGAGCAGCCAGGAATGGTTTTATGGGAATGGGTTTTTTTGGGAATGCTGAGCTTTCTTTTTGAGCCTTTTGGGAGCCATTCCAGCACTGGGAGGGTGCTTTCAATTTTTTGGGAATGTTCATGTTGGAATGGGCCCATCCCGATGCTTCCATGTCCATGGTAAAAACAGGAGAGCAACCAGGAATGGTGTTTTGGGAATGGTTGTTTTGGGAATGCCAAGCTTTCTTTTTGAACCTGTTAGGACCTATTCCTTCTCCAGGGGATGCTTTCAGTTTTTCAGGAATGCTCATGTTGGAATGGGTCCATCCCAATGCTTCCACGTCCATGAGGACAGCCAGGAACGTGGAAGGGGTTTTTTTGGGAATGCTGATCCCTGCGTTTCCCTGCAGGGGATGTCATGGCGGCCGCAGTACCGCAGCTCCAAGTTCCGGAATGTTTACGGGAAGGCGGCGAGCCGGGAGCACTGCTTCGACGGGATTCCCATCACCAAGAACGTCCACGACAACCATTTCTGCGCCGTCAACGCGCGGTTCCTGGCCATCGTCACCGAGAGCGCCGGCGGCGGCTCCTTCCTCGTCATCCCGCTGGAGCAGGTGAGATTCCTGACGGGAATTCCCAAAAGAGTGTCCAAATCTCCTTCTCCTGGGGTTTCCTCGTCATCCCACTAGAGCAGGTGAGATTCCCGACAGGAATTCCCACGTGGAACCATCCCAAAGTGTCCAAATCTTTTCCTGAATGGGATTCCCAAAGTGTCCCCATTCCTACTGCTTTTCCTGGGGTTTCCTCATCATCCTGCTGGAGCAGGTGAGATTTCTGATGGGAATTTCCAAAAAAGCGTCCAAATCTCCTTTTCATGGGGTTTCCTCGTCATCCCACTAGAGCAGGTGAGATTCCCAAAGGGAATTCCAAAAAAGCGTCCAAATCTCCTTTTCCTGGGGTTTCCTCACCATACCGCTGGAGCAGGTGAGATTCCCGACAAGAATTCCCACGTGGAACCATCCCAATGTGTCCAAATCTTTTCCTGAATGGGATTCCCGAAGTGTCCCCATTCCTGCTGCTTTTCCTGGGGTTTCATATGGAATTGGTAAATTGGGGTTTTTAAGAAAGAATTCAAACATCCAATCAAAGCTTTTTTGGAATCTCTCCAGGAGGTTTTCCCATCATTTTGGATACTGGGAATGTCTCCAGCCTGTCTCATTACAAAGCCAGGTGCCACTCGGATCCTGGGATTCCAAGGAATCAGCTCCTTGGAATCTCATCCCACTGCTCCTTCCCTTTCTTTGGGTTTTCCAGGGAATGGCTGGAGGCATGCCAGGGATTTTTGGGAAAAATTCCTCATCCAGAGGGTGGTTGGGCACTAGAACAGCTCCTTTCCATGGGAAAAGCAGGAATTTCGTGAGGGATTTATCCCTCTCATCCCTGATCCAGGCAGGATCTTCCCCCACCTCCCTTTTCCATCTCCATCCAAGGTTCCCCCCACTTTTCCCAGGAATTCCCCTGGGATCTGCCCATCTGAAGTTGAAATTCCCATCAATCCAGTGGCCGCTCCAGCCGATCCCGTGGGATCTGGGGCTCCCAGGAAAAGAGGCAGCAGCGACCTTGAGCCTGGAATTTACCTTGGATAGGGAAAGGGGAGTGTTTTGACGGGAAGAGAATCCGTTAAAATGAGATCAAAGGAATTTTTCCAGGGAGGAAGGCCCTGGCACAATTCCCAGGAAAGTTGTTGGTTCCCTATCCCTGGAATGTTCAAGGCCAAGCTGGAGCAACCTGGGATATTGGAATGGGATAAAATCCCTTCCCGTGCAACCCGTTCCTGGATTCTGGGATTCTTGGATTGCTCCCAAAATTCAGGCACTCGCCTGGGCTATTCCCACATCCCATCCCTGGGCACCTGCAGCTCTGGGATGCTCCCAGCCTCATTCCCAGGAGGAATTTTGCCACGGTTGAGCTGCATTCCCAAATTCCCAGATCCCAAATTCCAGCTGGGAGGGGAAACTGGGAGAAGGAGGAGCTCTCCCTGGTTTTCTTTCCCTCCATCCCATCATTCCTTCGCCCCTTTCCCTGTGCAACATTCCCGCCTCTCCTGAATTCCTTGTTCATTCCGGAGGCAGCTCCAGATGGAAGGAATTCTAATCAGGATTTAATTGCAGAGCACAGCTTGAGCCTCATTAATATTCCCAGAAAAAAACCCGGGAGCTTTGTCTGAGCACCCGGAGCGCTCCAGCTCCGGCCTCATCCCAGCTCCTTCCTCACCGATCCCAGCTGGAATCACCATCCACACCCCCTCGATCCCGAATCCTGAGGAACAACCCCACATTCCCAGCAAATCCCACTTTTTTCCCTGGCAAAATCCTGGTGGGATAAAAGCAGGGATGGTGTTCCAAAGGGATCCTCTGAAATCCTGGGATATCCAGCCGGTCAATCCTACCTGGAGCAGCCCTGGATGCTGGAGGAGTTAATAAATTCCCGATTTTTTTATTTTTTTATTTCTTTTTTATCCGGAGCCTGATTAGCTCATTAAGGAGAAACTCATTTTCCTTGGAAATCAGCAGCTCCCTAATTAATTGTGATCCATAATTAGAAGCTAATGAAGGTAACCCGGATACCGCGGAGCCGCTCCGTGGATTTGCTGCCGTATTTTTGGATCTTCTCCCTGGATTTTGCCCTCAGCAAAGCTCCCGGAATCTGGGCCGGGCCGTCTGCTCATCCCAAATCCACATCCCGGGGGTTTCATGGAGCGATCCAAGGGATGTGTGGGTTGGGAAGAGGGAGCTTTGCTCCTCCCTCCTCCCAGATTCCGGAGCCTCGGGATTGGGAACGAGCCTGTGCCCAGCACCAGGATAAAAATATCCCAAGGGAGTGGGTGGAGGATCAGGAAGAGCAGGATTGGCTCCCTAGGAATGGGAGAATCCCAGAATCCTGGAATGGTTTGGGTTAGAAAGGACCTTAAAGGTCATTCCATTCCATGGACAGGACAGGGCTGGATTTGGGATGGGAAAAAGGCTGGATTTGGGATAGGAGAGAGGCTGGATTTGGAATAGGAGAGAGGTTGGATTTGGGATGGGACAGGGACAATTCCCACTATCCCAGGATGCTCCAAGCCCTCTCCAACCTGACCTTGAGGATTTGGTCCTGGAGACCTCTTGGAAAAATATTCCTTTCTTGTGAGTCAGGGAACAAAATCCTTGGATGCTGCAATTCCATCAGGAAGCAGCTCGGTGCCGTCACATCCCATCCTTCTGGAGCTCATCCCGTTCTCCTGCAGCCGGGCTGGGAGAGCTGGGAATGTCCCCCAGGACAAGGGAAGGATCCAGTGAATCCTCAGGGCCCCTTGCAGGGCCTAAAGGAGATCTGGGAAAGCTGGAAAGGGACTTGGGATAAGGATTCTATTGGGATCCCCATGGATCCCTCTGCAGGGAATCACTTCCATGGAAACACAGGGAGTTTTGTTCCCGCCGGGAATGAGGAGCTGTTTTCCAGAGGCAGCCAATGTTCCCTCCTGATGGGAGCGGCAGCGGGAAGGGGCGGCCTCTGTTTATCCGGAGGAAGCTGAAATCCAAACTCCTGCTCCCGTCACTGCCGGGATTGTGGGAATGGCTGGATTTGGGATGGGGGAAAGGCTGGATTTGGGATAGGGTAGAATATGGAATTCCCAAACCTCCCTGAGTGCCCTTCCATGTTTCCTTGGGA
Organism: Tangara arthus; assembly: GCA_035584835.1. Classification (NCBI taxonomy): domain Eukaryota; kingdom Metazoa; phylum Chordata; class Aves; order Passeriformes; family Thraupidae; genus Tangara; species Tangara arthus. The sequence continues at coordinate 1,517,610 of JAWMQZ010000021.1, read as the reverse complement.
TTTTCCATCCAGGAATGGGATCCAGAGGTGCTACCTGATGGATGCTGTGTCCATCCCTGAGGTTTTCCATGTGGGATTGAAGGATGGAGTGGAACGAAGGGATTTTTCCATGTTCGTGGAGCTTTCCATGTAATATGAGGGTTCGGAAGTGCTCCTGGTTTGTGTTTTCCAAGGGAAAAACAGGTCTGGGAAATTTCTGACATTGAAATAGTTTATCCGAGATTTCCTGCTGGATGGATTTCCGGGAAAAGTGGAATTCAGCCGTGGCCAGGGTGGAGCTGTGCTGCTCCAAGGATGGGAATTGAGGATTTTTCCCATCCCTTGGATTTAATGCTGATGGATCTGACAGGAAATTCATCCTGGATTTCTACCAGGGAGCAAAATTCCATCCCTCCCATCCCAGGGATGGCTCTGGGTCCACTGGAATCCCCAGGATTCTCTACACGGATTCCTCAATCCCATTCCCTGATTCCAGGATCCAGAAGGTTTCCATTCCCTCTCCCTGCTGCTATTCCAGCCATTCCCAGGGAAAATATTCCCCCTCCATCCTGCAGTCCCCAGAATTTACGATTTTTCCAAATAATTTTCCCTTTTTCCAACATAACCCAAAGGATTTTCCCTTTTCTAAAAGCTGCAGCAAAGGGAGGGGCGGGAGCTGGTGGAAGATTTCCTCCTTCCAGCCTTTTCCGTGGAAAACCTCGGAGCTGCTGGAGCCAGGAGAGCTCCAGGCTGTCCCTGCGGGGCCGGAATCTGGGTCACCGAGCTTCCCTCGGCCAGGGATCAGGGATCCAGGGATTAGGATTCACCTTGGATTAACTCAGGCTGCCGGCAAGGTCCCACTGAAAAACGGGATAAACGCAGCCGGAATCCTGGATTTTTTAGGGATTTTTCCCTTTTATTGCCTTTATTTTTCCTTTGCCTTTTCCAGGTGCTCTGGGAAAGGCACATTCCTTGTCCTTTTCCCAGTGTGTGCAAGCAGTTTGAATCAAAATTCCGGATTTCTTGGGAATAAACAATCCTAAATAACCAAACCCAGTGTTGTCCTCTTAAAATCCTGATGAATTTTGGGAAAATCCATCAAATCTTCTTGGAAAAAACATTCATTCATCTGATTCCTCAGAATAAAAGAGGTGGAATTTGAATTTGTGCTGTTAAAAATTCCATCCACCTGGAATTCCGCAGTTTCTGTGGGAATTTCTGCTGTGACCAGGGTGTGAATAAAGTCCTGGCAAGGCAAATCAGAAATTCGGGAAAAGCAGGATAAGCGGATCCTTTGGATAAGTGATGGGGGCTGGAATATTTCATATAACAAAGATAAAACCAGGAATTGCATCCCAGGAATTCACTGGGAGGCAGAACTAAGGAATCACTGACATTCCCACGTTTCCTTTTCCTTCTCTGTCTCATATTTGGGAATTTTTCCTTCCCAAATTCCTCCCCACTGCTCGAGGGAGGAAATGAATCCCAAGAAACCTTGGGAGCGACAGCTCTGGAGCTGTTCCTGGCCCTGATCCGACTTCCTGGAGCTGCCGAGGGCAGAATTCCCAGCATGTTCCTTTGTTCCCAATATATGGAGCCGGGAGCTCGGCACGGGAAAAGTCGGGAAGGAAAATCCATGAAATATTCAGCGGCTGTGCCGAGCTGACCCAGTTATTCCGCACGCTCCGAGCGCCGCTCCGGCACGGAGCCAGAATGGAGCAGGGAAGGACATCGGGGTGGCATCCGGACACGGGGCTTCCTTGGGAATGGAAAAGGTTCCCATCCCGGTGGGAATCTTCCCAGGAGACTCCGTAAAAGCTTTGGAAATTCCGCATGGAAAGACCCCCAACCTGTGGGGTCACGGATTGGGGATTAGCAGGAGTTGTGTGATCCCAAAATTCGGGGTTTGTTCCATGGAGGAGAACCTTGGAAAATTGTGATTCCGAGGTTTGGGAAGGAAATCCAAAATTTGGGAGGGAAATTCCAAATACTCCAACTCCAGGCCAGGTTGGATGAGCTTGGAGCAACCTGGGATAAGGAAAGGGATCCTGGGTGATGGCAGGGATTGGGAATGGATCTCCTGGGAGATCTTCCCACCCAAACTGTTCTGGGATTCTGAGATTCATGCGGGATCCAATGGCTGAAGGGATTTGGAGCCTCTGGAATCTCTTCCAGTCCTTTTGCCCATGGATTTGGATCCTGAAAGGAGAAGTTTGGATATTGGGAAAATTCCCTCATGGAAAGGGTTTTCCAGCCCCATTCCCAGAGGGATTGAAAATCCCTGTGGATGTGGCCCTTGGGGACATGGATCAGTGCTGGGAATGGTTATACTCCATGATCTTGGGGCGCTTTTCCAATGCCATGATTCCATTAATTCCCACTGAGCTCCCACCTGTCCTTTCCCTGCTCCATGGAGTCTGGAGAAACCCCTTCCCATCCATGGGTCAGCTGAGAATACTGGGAATATTGGATAAACTCAATCCTGGCTTGGCCCATCGCCAGCCGAGCTGGATCTCCCTTCTCCAACAATTTCCCATCCCTGGAAACACCAATTTGTCCCGAAATTTGATGTTTTTCCCAATGTTTTCCTTGCTTTTCCACTCCAGACTGGCCGGATCGAGCCGAACTATCCCAAAGTTTGTGGCCACCAGGGAAATGTGCTGGACATCAAGTGGAACCCCTTCATTGAGAACATCATCGCCTCCTGCTCCGAGGACACTTCGGTGAGCTGGAATTCCAGGATGCAATTCCCAGATCCATCCATCCTCCCCATCCCATTGATTCCCTATTTCGATATTTCCATGGCATTTGTTTTGGGAATGCTGAGGGACAGGAGATCAAAGCCAATCCCGAACTGTGCCCAGCCTGGCTCCTGGGCCAGAATTCCCTCCCGTTCTTTATTTTCTGGACACAAATCCAGAGGGTAATTCCCATGAGGAGCAGCTGAGGGAGCTGGGAATGCTCAGCCTGGAGAAAAATGGGATCTGGAGGGAATTCCAGGCTCTCCACAAGTCACTGACAGGAGGGGGCAGCTGGGGGATGCCCCGGGGAAGGTTCAGGTTGGAAACCTCCATGGAGACAATGGAAAAGAGGAGCTGAATCCTGGGAAAATCCCTGGTGGTTTTTAGAGCAACTAACCTGGAAAATCTGGGAGTCTTTATCCCAAAAGATCCCAAAATGTGGAATCTTTAGGGTCAGGTTTGGGGTCTCGGGACAAGGAAGGGCTGGGAATCTGGGAATTCAGGATGAGGATTCCAATGTCCTGCCTGGATAACACCATCTGCCCTGGATGGATTTTTCCCAAGGGATCCCAAGGATTCGTTGTTTATCATCCTTGAGGGACAATCAGTAGCAGGGCTGATCCTGGAATTCCCGGAAGTTTTATTTTTGGGAATTCCAGGATTTTGGATGTTTTTGGGAAGGAGCTTTCAAGGCCAGGAGTTGGGACGGTCCAATCCCCGTTCCAGGTATGGATCTACCCTGGCTGGATTTTTCCCGAGGGATCCCAAGGATTCGTTGTTTATCCTTGAGGGACAGTCAGCAGCAGGGCTGATCCTGGAATTCCTGGGCAAGACAGGAATTCCAAGGGTGGGAGTTGGGATGGTCCAAACCCCATTCCAGGTGCGGATCTGGGAGATTCCGGAGGGGGGCCTGAAGCGGAACATGACGGAGGCGGTGCTGGAGCTGTATGGACACAGCCGCCGCGTCGGGCTCGTGGAGTGGCACCCGACCACCAACAACATCCTCTTCAGCGCCGGCTACGACTACAAGGTCAGCCTTCCTGGGAGTGCCGTTCCAAAGGGCTTTCCCGGATTTTGGCACCACTGGGAGTCGCCTGTGGATGGCCAGAGTGGGATCGTGGAACGCTGGAATGGTTCCAGTGGGTTGGAAGGAGGCTTAAAGCTCATCTCATTCCGTGCTTTCCATAGGGCAGGAAGGAGCAGCTTCCATAGACCAGGGAGACATTCCATGGACCAGGGAGACATTCCATGGACCAGGAGCAGCTTCCACAGATCAGGGAGAGCTTCTACAGATCAAGAACAACTTCCATAGTCCAGGAACAGCTTCCACAGATCAGGGAGAGCTTCCATAGACCAGGGAGACATTCCATGGACCAGGAACAGCTTCCGTAGACCAGGAACAACTTCCACACATCAGGGAGAGCTTCCATAGGCCAGGGAGATATTCCAGAGACCAGGAGCAGCTTCCATAGGCCAGGGAGACATTCCATGGATCAGGGAGACATTCCGTAAATCAAGGAGACATTCCACGGATCAGGAACAGCTTCCATAGACCAGCACCTGCTTCCACAGGTCAGGGAGAGCTTCCATAGACAGGGACACATTCCATGGATCGGGGAGACATTCCGTAGACCAGGAACAGCTTCCATAGACCAGGAACAATTTCCATACATCTGGAAGAGCTTCAATAGACCAGGAACAGCTCCCATAGACAAGGAACAGCTTCCACAGCGCAGGAAGACCTCCCACCATCCCGGGTTGCTCCAGAGGCTCTTCCCGCAGGTGCTGATCTGGAACCTGGACATCGGTGAGCCGGTGAAGATGATCGACTGCCACACGGACGTGATCCTCTGCATGTCCTTCAACATGGACGGCAGCCTCCTGGCCACCACCTGCAAGGACAAGAAGCTGCGCGTGGTGGAGCCGCGCTCCGGGAGGGTCCTGCAGGTGGGATGGGCGCTTGGAGTGAGATTTTTAGGGAAGAGTCCTATGGAATGTTGGGAAAATACCCATCAAGTGCTGTAGGTGCTCCCCGTGGGGCTTTTTCCACGTGGTGGAATCCGGTTGACAGCCTGGCTGTGGAGATGGTGGGAAGGGCTTGGCCTCATCCCAAGCGGGGGAGTTGGAGACTTTGATTCCGTTGTTAATTAAGGATTTATGGAAAACAGTGGGAGTAAAAGGGAAGCTGCAGGGGAGGGTCCAGAGTTGGAGGCTCTGATTCCGTTGTTAATTAAGGATTTGTGGAAAACGGTGGGAGTAAAGGGGAAGGTGCTGGAGGTTTGGAGGAGGATGATGGGTTCTCCCTGATCCTCAGGAAAATGGGAATTTTGGCTTGCCCTGGGGCAGGTGCCGAAGGACAGAGCTGGAATTTCCCCAGGATGAGGCTGGGGGAGCAATGAAAGGGCTTTCCTGGGATGAGAGCTGGATCCAAGGGGAATTCCAGAGCTCATTCCTGTCTTGCAGGAGGCCAGCTGCAAGAACCACCGCGTCAACCGCGTGGTTTTCCTGGGAAGCACCAAACGGCTTCTGACCACGGGAGTGTCCCGCTGGAACACCCGGCAGATCGCCCTCTGGGACCAGGTGGGTGCCGGGATCCCCCTCTGTCCCTGCTGGAATTCCTGTTCCATCCCTGCCAGGATTCTGCTCCATTCCTACTGGAATTCCTGCTCCGTTCCTACTGGAATTCCTGCTCCATCCCTGCTGGAATTCCTGCTCCAACCCCACCAGGATCCCTCTCCACCTCTGCCCAGATCCCTGCTCCATCCCTACCGGAATTCTTTCTCCACGCCACTGCCATCAGGACATGGATAACACCGGGATTTTCCTGTTTTCCAGGAAGATTTATCCATGCCTTTGATCGAGGAGGAGATCGACGGGCTCTCGGGGCTCCTCTTCCCGTTCTACGACGCTGACACCCACATGCTGTACCTGGCTGGGAAGGTAGGGATGCACGGAGCATCCGGATGTGCCATTCCCAGAAAAATCTCCCAGCATTGCCCAAGGGATTGGGGCTGGAATTTGGATCCTGGAATGGTTTGTATGGAAAGGGAGCTTCACACTCATCCAGTTCCTTGGATGTCCCTGCCATGGGACACATTTGATCATCCCAGGCTGCTCCAAGTCCTGTCCAGCCCAGGATATTCCTGAGATCCAGAGGCAGCCACAGCTTCTCTGGGAATTCCAGCCCACCCCCTCCCCACCCTCCCAGGGAACGATTCCTCCCCAATATCCCATCCATTCCTGTCTTCTAAATGCTCCTAATGCTGTTTTTTTCCACCTTCTCATTTCCAAATCCGTTCCCATCCCTCTTTCCTGCTGCTCCAGGGCGATGGCAACATCCGGTACTACGAGATTGGCTCGGAAAAGCCCTACCTGAGTTATCTCATGGAATTCCGCTCGCCAGCTCCACAGAAAGGACTGGGTAAGGGTGGAGGTGCTGCTGCTCCGCTTCCCAGAGCACGGAAGAGGTGGATGGGGAAGGTGCTGGATTGAATGGCACAAGGAAAAGGGCTTGGATTGGATTTGGGTTGGATTTAGGTTGGATTGGATTGGTTTGGAATGGGTTTGGATTGGGTTTAGATTGGGTTGGGTTTGGGATGGGTTTGGGACATGCTGGAATTTTGTGGATGGACGATCCTGGTGCCTCTCTGGCTTGGGATTTTCCATGTTGGGAATTTCTCGGATGGCTGATCCTGGTGCTCTCCACAGGGGTGATGCCGAAGCACGGCCTGGACGTCTCTGCCTGTGAAGTTTTCCGTTTCTACAAACTCATCACCCTGAAGGGGCTCATTGAGCCCATCTCCATGATCGTCCCGAGGCGGGTGAGTCCTGGAATGTGGGAATGAGCCCGATCTGGAATGTCTGGGCAGCTCTGGAGCCATGGACATGCCCCACTTTGGCCAATCCCATGCATGGCTCTGTTCCCACCATCCCTGGACCTCTCCATCCTTACTGATCCCATGGAATTTCAACCACAATTTAACGGGAATGTTTTTAGGGAATGTTTCTCCAAGGGGTTGGTCTCACTTGAGTTTTGGGAATTTTGGGGAAAATATCTCGTGGATTGGGGTTTTCTGGGAAGCAAATCCAGCTGCTGGCCAGGGCTGGGTGGATGACACGATCCCAGGCTCTCTGCTCCAGCCAGCACTTCCCAAATTTCCTCCCTGTGTCCAGAGTTTCCCAACTATCCAGGTGTTCATTCCCTCTGTGGGGCAGGGAATTATTCCCCTGTGCCCAGGGAGCAGATTCCCAGATCCCATTGCTCTTCTCTTCCCATTTTCCCAGTCGGAGACGTACCAGGAGGACATTTATCCCATGACTCCGGGGACAGAGCCAGCCCTGACCCCGGATGAGTGGCTCAGTGGGGTCAACAGAGGTAAAACCACCAGGGGGGTATCCCAAAAATATCCGGAATGTGGGAAAAGAGCACCACATCCTGCTGATCCGCCGGCTCTCCCACAGATCCCATCCTGGTGTCGCTGAAGGAGGGATACAAGAGGAATTCCAAGATCGTCTTCAAGGCGCCGGTGAGGGAGAAGAAAAGCGTGGTGGTCAACGGGATCGACCTCCTGGAGAACGTCCCGCCCCGCACGGAGAACGAGGTGGGGCAGCCCTGGAGTGGGAGTGGGAATGGGAATGGGAATGGGATCTGGGGATGAACCTGGAAAGGCACCGTGCTGCCAGTCTCCATCCCAACAGAGGCAGGAGTGTGGGATCTCTCCAGGGGTGGGAGCCTGGGATCCATCCCATGACCCTTTTCCATGGTGGGAATGTGGGGTCCATCCCATGACCCTTTCCCATGGGGGACACGTTTTCCAGGGACACCATCCACTATCCCAGGCTGCTCCAATCTGGCCTTGGACACTTCCAGGCATCAGCTTCTCTGGGAATTCTTTCCCAAAATCCCATCAAAATCTCCCATCCTTCAGTTCAAATCCATCCCTTGTCCCCAAAATCAGCCAAGTTATGGCCCATTCCCAGCATGGATCTGGCAAAATCCTGGGATGAGCTGATGTGATCCCACCGGCTCCATCCCTTCATCTCCATCCTTGTTTTCCAGCTGCTCCGGATGTTCTTCCGGCAGCAGGACGAGATCCGGCGGCTGAAGGACGAGCTCTCGCAGAAGGACATTCGGATCCGGCAGCTGCAGCTGGAATTAAAGAACTTCCGGAACAGCCCCAAGAACAATTGACTCCAGGGACGTTTTCTAAAGAAATTCCTTTGTTTCTACTCCTGAATTCCTTGGATCCACTCACCCAGAACACAATTCCGGAGTCCGCGGCTGCCGAGAGCCTGGAATCACGTCCTGCGTGTCTTGTCCGGCACTAATCCCGCTCTAACCTGATTCCTGGGAAAGCCTGGAGGCTCCCAGTAAGTCGGAGCCATGTCCTGTCCGTTGGGATGAGCCAGCCCGGGGCAGATTCCCGGGAAAGCGCGACGCTTCCTTGCTATTAATTTTTTTTCCTATGCAAAAATGTGACAGTGGGAGCGGAACTGGAAAAGGGGCGGGAAGTGGGAAGGGCTTGATCGACAAAGGGAGTTTCCATGTGGGAATCCGGGATCCTTCCCGTGCTGGGAAACTGGGATCATTCCCATGGGAGCAGGACAGGATCCTTGCTGTGGTGGGAAACTGGGATCATTTCCACAGTGGGAAATTTCCACATCGGATCCTTCTCATGATCCTTTGCCATGTTGGGTGCCTGGGACTCTTCCTGCAGTGGGATCCCGGGATTTTTGCTGTGGTGGGAAACAGGGATCATTCCCATGGTGGGAGCCTGGGATCCTTCCCATGATTGTAACTTGGGATCCTTCCTGTAGTGGGAACCTGGGATTCTTCCTGCAGCTGGAGGCTGGGATCTGTCCCAGGATCCTTTCCCATGGTGGAAATCTGGGATCATTCAATGGTGGGGAACTGGGATCATTCCCATGGTGGAAATTTGGGATCCTTCCTGTAGTGGGATCCTGGGATATTCCTGGGGGTGCTGCCCCATGGATGGAGCCCAAGGGACAGATCCTGAGGATGGATCCTGAGGGATGCACCTGGAGCTTGCCAGGCTCAGCACTTTGGACAATCCCAGGATTGACAGGATTTGCCTGGAGCACAGGGAATGACACCAAATCCCATTGGTTTTTCCTGGAGATCCCAATTCCCACTCAATCCGAGCTGCTGAAGTTCCCGGTGTTCCCAGCGCGGGTCTGTCCCGTCCGTGTCCTGCGTTCCCTGCTGCGTTCCATGTGCTGTCATTCCTGATTATTTATGCTCCCACGGGATAGTGATGGAATAAAATCTTTTCAGAATACCAGAACCGCGTTCCCGCCTTTCCTTCTCCATCCAGGGGCTGGGGGGGATCCCAAAGAAAATTCTTGGATGTGCTCCCCCAGACCAGGGAGGGGGGAGAAGCCGAAGATGGATCCTGGAATCCAGCATGGATCCTGATTCCAGCATTCCCAGCTCATCCCAACATTTCCAGGATCCAACTCATTCCAGAGGGAGGAAAACACGGAGCGCTGCCTCTTACCTGGGATCCAGGAGCTCCTTCTTCCCAGTGTGGCAAAGCCAGGAGAGGATTTTCCAGGAGAAAGGCTCCAGTTTTCCTGGGATAACCCCCCATTCCCGAGGGAAAACATTCCAGGAGCTTCACTCAACCCCAGCACCTCCCTGGGCTTCATGCAAAGGATTTTAGGGAGTCAAAGGTGCTAAAAACACCGGGAATTCCCACTTTTCCAGAGCTGCAATTCCTTCTTTTTAGGGTGCTAAAAAAGATCTGGGAATCCCCACTTTTCCAGGGCTGCCATTCCATGTTTTCCCATAAAGAATTCCAGAGGCAGGATTTGTATCAAAAGCTTTATTGAAATTCCTCAAAGCCAAACAGACAAAAACTCCAAAGGTGGCTCTGCCGGGCCCCCAAATTCCCAAAAAAACCTGGAGCCGCTGGATTTCTACACACGGAAGCTTTCCTAGGAAATCCAAGTCACTTCCAAAGGGATTTTTCCCGCAGGATCTGTACATTCCCCAAGGATTTTCCTTGTTTTTTGCCTCCCACAAGGTAAGAAAATACAATTTTCAGGAATTTCCATGGAATTTCAGGCATTTCTCCTGGAATTCCTGGCTTTCTAGGTGAAAAAATTGGGATTTTCCAAGTGTTTTTTTCCTGGATTGGGGCAGAAATTCCAGAGGGAGCTGACTGGGAAACAGGGGAGGAGTTGGTTTATTCCAAGGTTGGAAAATTTGGGAATTTGGGATATTTTTTGTAGGGATCCCCATTTTTTTTTCATGCCTGCCATTTCCAGGGATTTGGCTGCACTGGAGCCATGAAAATCCCCAAAAATTCCCCTAAAAACCCCCAAAATAAAAAAACTTCCTAAAAAACCTAAAATTCCCTCCCAAAATTAAAGGAAAACTGGGAACACACAACACACAGGGATCGCAAAGTCACCAGCTCTGAACCCATCCCAAAAAATCCAACATTCCCAAAAAATCAATGTTTGATCACTATTTACAAAGAGGGAATTCCCAAAGTTGGGAAACGGGGCTGGAAATGGCAGCATTCCCAAAAAAACCCCCATGGAGCAAGGCACCATTGCCACCCCAGGGAGGAGGCCTGGCTGCCATTCCCAAAAAAATGTGGATTTGGGAATGGCAGAGGTGGGAAAATCCCGGCTCATCCATGGATTTCAAGTCAGTTCTTTCCTTGTTTTGCTTCCGAGATGTCCAAGCTCCGCTCCGAGAATTCCCAACTTGGTTCCTACTCAACTCTCGCAGTTCCAGGGATTCAAGGAAAAGGATCCAAGGAAAAAATTCCCAAAGAATCGGAGGAGGAGCGGCAGTAAAAATAGGATTTTATTCCCTTCCCACCCTCGCTGCTCCCGCTCGGTTCCCACAGCAACGTTACAATCCGGAAAAAAAAAACCAAAAAAAAAAAAAAAACCAGGAAAAGAAAAGGAAATCCAAAGGGTCGGGAGTGGGAAAAGGGGGAATTCCGGGATAAAAACAGTCAAATCACAAGAGGGAATTTTTTCCAGGGAAAAGCTGCTCAGTCGTCCTCATCCCCGTCATCCTCAGGCTCTCGTTTCCTCTTCTGGCCCCGTTCTTCCTCTGGAAAAAAGAAAGAATTCCCATTATTCCAGGAGCCACATTCCTGCTTTTCCGGGAATTCCATTTTCCACGGAATTGAGGTGGTTTTTCCTTAGGAAAAGTGGGATTGGTTCCGTACCAGGCTCCTCCTCGTCCTCCTCGTCGTCCACCTCGCCGTCGTTGTAGCCTTCCTCATCCTCCTGGAATTCCGGGAAAAACCGGGATGTAAAGCTTGGGATCAGCCCAGGAGCTTTCCCAATATCCCATCTTCCAAGGAGGGAAAGTCCTTGGAATGTCCTCAGCAAGGAGCTGAGGTATTCCCATTTTTTATGGAATAGCAGGAGCTGGCACTGAAATCCCAGGGAATCAATCCCTGAACTGGAGCTGGGAAGGTTGGAATGTGCTATTCCCAAGTTTAGGAAAACTGCAGTGGGACTTATGGGAATGGGAAAAGCTGGATTGATCCAGAGCTTCCGAGCAGAATGAGGAGGCTCAGGAACATTCCAGAGGGGCAGGAGAGGATTCAGGGCTGGAGGAGAGGGAAAACAAATTCCTGGAATTCTGTTTTCCCCTTTCCCACCCCACTTTCTCTCCTCCAATCCCATTTTCCTTCCTTGAATCCCATTTTCCTTCCTCCCATCCCACTTTCCCCTTTCCCTTTTTTCTCTCCCTCAATTCCATTTTCCCTCCCAAAATCCCATTTTCCTTCCTCCAACCCTATTTCCCCCCCCTATAATCCCATTTTTCCCTCCAATCCCACTTTTCCCCCACCTCAATCCCACCCCCCATCCCATCCTTCATCCGCTCCACACAAAGTGAATCCTGAAATTCCTCAAATCCCGGATTTCCAGCCCCGCCCTTCCCAGCCGGATCCCGCGGATTCCCGAGGTGAAATTCCAAGGCTCACCTCCTCCTCTCCGCTCACATCCTCCTCCTCCCCTTCCTCCTCCTCCTCCTCATCCTCTTCATCCTCCACTACCTGAGCGTCGTCGTCGTATTCCTCCTCTGGAAAAACAAAATCCATGGAAAAAGTTGAAGTTTTTGGAATGATTCTACCCAAAATCTGGGAATCTGAGAATTCCTTAGGGGTAGCACAGGATTGTCAGGGAATGCAGGGTTGGAGTTGCTCAGGCTGCTGCACTTCCCACTATTCCCAAGGATCTGGGAGTTGGGGAATCTCAGCTTTTCCAGGAATGGATGGAGCAGAACTTTCCCATCATCCATGAGGAGCCTTCCCATGGACACAGAATTCCAGCCTTTTAGGCGAGTCCCAAAATTCCCAGCAGAAAACCGGGAAGTGCCGAGCCCCTGGAGTGTTTTCCATGTGTTTGGGAGCTTTTGGGAACCTTCCCAGAGTTCCCACTCAGCATTCCCGGGAAAAGTGCACATCCAGCTTTTCTGCTGTGCTGCTGGGATGGGAGAATCCAGCAAATTCCCTGGGATCAGCCAGATCCTCATCCTGGGATGGCTCCAGGGGCAGCCAGGGAAAGGTGGTGCCTACAGCACTGGGATTCCCTGAAATTCCCTGGAATTCCAGGTTGTTCATTCCTCAGTTCCTGGCACAGATTCACTGGAGCTCCCCAGTGTTTTCCATGCACTTCCCTCATGGAGCAGCTCCCTAATTCCTGCTTTTTTCCATGCCTGTGGAAACCCTTTTCCATGAGGAATTCCAGAGTTCCAGGACATTCCTGCTTATCCATGCTCATCCCTGTTCCCGTAATTCCCTCAGACCCTTCCTGATCCCACCCCTCCATTCCCAGACGGAGGAATGGGATTTTCCAGGCCCTGCCACCTCCTCCCCTCATTCCTTTGGCATGCAGGAATCCCATGGAGCACATCCCACGTACCATCCTCATCCTCCTCCTCGTCATCCAGCCCTTCCACGTATCCCTCGGCGTCGGAATCCGGCGCTTCCTTGTCGTCCCGGTCTTTCACTAGGGATAAAACTGAGGAAGTTGCTCCTTCAGGCCATGCCCAGCTCCTTCCCACCATTCCCTCAGGACACCCAGCTCCTTCTCCCACCATTTTTTTGGTTCAGGTTCTTCCCTCATTCCCTCAGGACACGGAGATCCTTCTCCCACCATTCCTTCAGGACAATAAGGTCCTTTCCCTCATTCCCTCCATTTCATTTCCCTCACTCCTTCCCCTAATACCCTCATCCCCCCCCTCCATTCCCTCAGGACACTGAGGTCCTTTCCCTCATTCCTTTGGGACACAAAGATCCTTCCTCTCATTCCCTCAGGTTCCTTCCCTGATTCCCTTAGAACACAGAGGTACTTTCCTTCATTCCCTCATCCCTTTCCCTGATTTCTTCCCTCATTCCCTCACTCCTTCCCCTCAATTTCCTCATTCCCTCAGGTCCCTTCCCTGATTTGCTCAGGACACACAGGTACTTTCCCTCATTCCCTCATCCCTTCCCTCATTCCCTCAACTCCTTCCCCTCATTCCCTCAGGTCCCTTCCCCAGTTCCCTCAGGATACAGAGGTACTTTCCCTCATCCCTTACCATCATTTCTTCCCTCATTCCCTCACTCCTTCCCCTCAATTCCCTCAACTCCTTCCCCTCGTTCCCTCAGGACACCGAGGTCCTTTCCCTCATTCCTCCCCTCAATTTCCTCATCCCTTCTCCTCATTCCTTTCCTCATTCCCTCCTCTCAATTTCCTCAACTCCTTCCCCTCAATTCCCTGAACTCCTTCCCCTCATTCCCTCACTCCTTTTCCTTATCCCTCCCCTCCTCATTCCCTCACTCCTTCTCCTTATTCCTCTCTTCATTCCCTATCCTTCCTCTTAACCCTTCCCTTTGTTCCCTCATCCCTTCCCCTCATTCCCTCATCCCGCTGCCTCATCCCGCCTCCCTCCCGGTGCCGGTTCCCGTTCCCGTACCATCCTCATCCTCCTCCTCGTCATCCAGCCCCTCCACGTATCCCTCGGCGTCGGAGTCGGGTGCCTCCTTGTCGTCCTGGTCGTAGCCATCCAGGTACGTCAGCTGCGGCAGCAGCTTGAACACGTTTTCTCTGTAGTCGTTCAAGTTGGTCACCTCACAGTTGAACAGGTCTAAGCTCTTCAGGTTTTCCAACTTTTTCTGGGAAAACAAAGCAATTTGGAAGGTTTGCTGGCGCGGGAATTCCCTCCAAAGGCAAGGATCCCATGGGGAATATGCTCAAGGGATTCCCGGGGGTGTTTTGGGCTCCCCGGAGATGGCAGGCATGGGAAAAAAAAATGGAAATCTTTACAAAAAAACACCCCAAATTCCCAAATTGCCTGACCTTGGAATAAACCAACTCCTCCCCACTTTCCCAACCAGCTCCCCATGGAATTTCCGCCCCTAATCCAGGAAAAAACACTTGGAAAATCCCAATTTCATTTGGGATGGGAAAGGCTCTCCCTGGAGTCCTGCAGCTCCCAAATCCAAAGGAATAACTGAATGCAGGGAATTATCCTAAAGGAGACAGATCCAGGAATAGCTGATTGTCCAGGGAATTATCCCGAATGAATTCTTGCAGATGGAAGCAGGAATGGAGCATCTGGACACAAGAACTTTGATAAGAGAGGTTTAAAAAATGCAATTATTTTTCCTTAGACTATGGAAAATTTAAAAACACATAGAAATGGAATAGGAATTTAATTCCTGGGGGTTTTGTGGAATTCTCTTTTGGGAAGAAGTCTGCACTGCTCACAGAACTTGGAAATCCTAAAAATAAAATCCAAAGGAATTGAGTATTTGTATCAAGGCTTATCCACGGATAAGAAATATCAGCTCTAAGGGAATATCTCCTTTCCCTTTATGTGGAAAGTACGTGGGAAAAAGGCCTGGGAATGGGGAAACTGAAAGAGCTGAGAGCACTTCCAGGCTTCTCCATGAGTTTAGTAGCTCTGCCTTTTCCCCTGTGCTGCAGGAAAGGAGATGCAGGAAGGAGCTGCTCCTGGAAGGATTTTCATGGGAATTGTAGTGCCTGGAGATGGATCCAGAGCCTGCGGAATCCTGGGAAGCTGCGGCGATTCCCGCCGGGAACGGGGGAGCCCAGCCCGGCAGCCACTAGAGGGAAGCAGCGGCTCACCGGGAACAGGGACTCGGGATGAGGCCTGGATCCCGGGATTCGCTGGGATTTTGGGAAGGAATGAGGGGGGAGGATCTGGCACAGATTCCAGGAGCGACATTCCCTGGAAGCGCCCAAGGCCGGGCTTGGAGCAACCTGGGATTCAGGAAGGAATTCCAAGGGTTTGGAACAGGATGAATCCCATTCCTTGGAGCAAAATCAACTCCCCAGGGCTTGGGATGCAGGGGGCAGGAATAACTGGGATTTTGGGAAGGAATGAGGGGGGAAAGGCCCTGGCACAGATTCCAGGAGTGACATTCCCTGGAAGTGCCCAAGGCAAGGCTTGGAGCAACACCTGGGATAGAGGAAGGAATTCCAAGGGTTTAGAATGGGATGGATCCCATTCCCAGGAGCAATCCTGACTCACCAGAGGTTCTATTGTCCCGAGATCTTTAATTTTGTTGCCGCTTAGGTTTAGGTGCGTGAGGTTCGGACACTTCTCTGCCAACACTTCCAGGCCTCCTGAGATTCTGTTGTCGCTCAGCTCGAGCTGCAAAGGCCCAAAAACATCTTCAAAAATCTCATTTGATCCCATTTCCAGCCACTTTTCCAAACACGGAGAAGGGGAAAAGGAGGGATTTGGCTCGGGGAGGTGGGATTTACCTTCTTAAGTTTGTTTAACTTTGGTAAGTTTGCAACTGAGGTTAAGCCGACGTTGATTGTGCTGAGGAATTCCAGCTCCTCAAACTCATCCGTGAGGCCCTCGATTTTCCCTTCGTACGACCTGCAGTTGTCCAGAACGAGCTCTTTCACCTGCAAAGGGAAGAAATCAAGGAGAAATAGAAGGAATTCCAGGGAATTTGCAAGAATCAGGTGGTTTTCAGCAGAAAAATGCAGCAGTTTGGGGTTGTGTTGAGAAGAAAGCCAAGATCCAGGTAGCGCTCCTGATCCCACACACTGAGGGTAAAAACAATCCCAAAATTCCCAAAATAAACTCCCAAACCACTCATTGCATGAAATTTAGACAGACACCCCCCCAAAAATAAGGAAAATAAGTCAATCTTTTCCCTCAACAGTGTTTAATTATCAGGATTCTCCAGAGGATCCATTTGGGGATAAATAATGACCTTTCTTCCCTCATGTGAGGGAAAAAGCCCCCAAAATTCTCAAAATAAGTTCCCAAATTACTCATTGGGTTGAAATTTAGGAGGATAATTCATGGATCTCATCCCTCAATGGTATTTAATTATCACGATTCCCCAGAAGATCCATTTGGCATAAACAGCTTTTTTCCCCTCACGTTCTCAACACACACCCAGAGTTCCCGCCAAAAAAAAAAAAAGGCGGGAAAAGTTCAATGGAGGCGAATCCCCCTTATCTGTGTCCCTGCTCCGTTATCTCATCCCAGCTCCCCCAGACATGGAGCCAGGAGGGCTTGGGAGCCTCACCGGGAAGCACCAGATGGGTTTTGCCTCAGAGGAATTTGGAAATTCCTCACAGGAATTTTGGGAGCTGAGGGGAGCGGGAATGGAGGGAAGGGAATGAGCCCAGAGCTCACACTGAGGGACAAACAGCTTCAGCCCTGATCCAGGAGGTGGGATATCCATCCCTCCCTCCTCCCTCAGCATGGGAACTAGGGAATTGCACAGAAAACCAGGGAATTCGACAACAATTCCTTCAGGTGTAGAGTGGACATTTAAGGAAGAGCTAGAAATAGTCTTGGATACAAAGGAAAATCCCTTAGAGTACCAAGGCAAATGACCCAACTGCCATTTTTTTCCCTTTTAATTTGTATTTTTTTAGAATTCCTGTTTTGGGTTGGAAGGGACTTCAAAGATCATCCCATTCCCACCTCTCCATGGAATTTTTTACGGAAAGTTGTTTCCTCCCTGCTTTTCAGGAAGTTTGGTGCACAAATGCCACATTCCCTCTTGTTTCCAGCACTGGGCAAAGGCACAAATCCAACAAATCCATAGAGAATCCAAGAGGCCATGTTTGGAAAGCTTGGCTGAGTCCAGAGACAGTTTGGGAAAAGCAGAGCACATTCCCAAACCTTCCCAAGAGCAACTTCATGTCGGTGTTAACTCCCTGAATCCCAGGAAACAACAGGATTCCAAACAAAATTCCAGGATGGTTCTATGCCCTAAGAATCCCCAAGGAAATCCAGGAGGATTCCCCAAGGAACAGAGAAAGAATTGGATTTGTGGGATTTTTCCCAACACCCCACAGGCATCTCTGCCTTCCATGGCACATTCCCTCTCCAGAAAATCTCGGAATTTCAAGGAGAAGAAGCCTTGGGAGAGGCCATCACTTTCCACATCTCTAACAGGGAACTTTTCCAAGGATTTGTCTTCCCCCAAAATTCCAACCGGAGGCGAGAAATTCTCTAGATTGCCCATTCCAATCCCACCTGGAATGCGACCAGACCAGCAAAAGCTTGGATGAGCTTCCTACTCAATCCCGGGATTACCGGAGCTGCTCCGAAGGCTCCAATGAGCCAATCCCTGCTCCAAGATCATTCCAAAATACCCAAGCTCAAGAACTCAATTAAAATAATTAATTAATTAAATTCCAGCTGCAATTCCAAGTTCTCCATGATCCAACCCTATGGCAGCTCAGAGCAATCCCATTCCTGGCGGAAAACAGGGAAGGATTCCACAGAATATCTCCCAGCAGCTGCTCTGCGTCCGCTTGGCCACTGCGCCGGAGCTCTTCCAGGTTTTCCAGAGCCCTTGGAATTTTGCCCAGGGCAGGGAGGGCAGCAGGTGCCATGGCCCGTGGCCACTGGGGATTGCCATTCCATGGGATTCCCATCCCTGGGGGATCCTCAGCTGCTGCTGCTGCTCAGGAATGAGGAGCTGACCTGGAGCAGGATCCCATTCCACAGGGCAGGGAGAATTCCCAAGGTTTTCCATCCTTTTCCTGCCCCAGGATAAACAGCGGATGGAATTCCTTCCCCAAACCCCACAGGATTTGGGATATGGATACAGCCCTCCAGGGCTTTTTTGGGAATATCCCAGATGGGATAAACTGATTCCTGAGGAAAGTCAGGATCCTTGCGAATGCTCCATTCCCACACCTCTTTCGCACCAGCTCATCCAAAAGGAATTCCAACCTGGAATCAGAGAATCCTTGGAAAACATCGCTAAGCCATGGAATCCGGTCGCCAGTCCAATCCCACCACTTCTCCAGATTAAACCTTTCCTGGGAATACCAAATTCCCATTGGAAATACCTGAGATGGGATAAATTGATTTCCAACCAGTTATCCATGAGCATCCTGTGGCCAGGAATGTGCTGGGAAGAAAATCCCAAAAATCCTGGGGCAGGGAAAGACAGTGCTGGAAAACAGCCATGGAACACAACCCAATTCCCGGGAAATCCAGCAGCCCAAATCCATGGAAATCCCAGGAATCATCCAGCCTGGAGAATCCCACAGTAGAGGCAGTGAAGGGACTGGAAGGGATTAACACAGATACTGGAATCAGGAGCAGAATTCCATCAGCACCTCTACGGATGGAAGCAGCACCACGGCTGCCGGGGTTTCCCAGAAATTTTCTGAGATTTCTCCAAGCTCCAGTTTATGGGAATTCCCCCTAGCCAAGAAATCCTGTTCCTTTCAGCAGTTCCCAGGTGGATCCGAGGAATCCAGGATTCCCAAGGAAAGCCAGGATCCTTGGGAACACGCTCCATTCCCGCCTCTTTCACACCAGCTCATCCAGCTAGAATTCCAACCTGGAATCAAGAGAATCTTTGGAAAAGACTTGGAAGAATCAATGGAATGCAGCCATCAATCCAACCTTTCTGGATCAAACCTTTCCAGGGAACACCAAATTCCCATCCCAGCAAGTTCCAACTGGACTCCAAACTCATCCTGGCTTTCCCAAAATTCCCACTGGAATTCCTGCTCCGCTGCAACTACCTTGGAAAACCCCACCAAGAATCTCAACTCCCAGCATTCCGGGATCCCTGAGGCTGGAAAAGACATCCAGGACTGAGTCCAAGCTGTGCCTGATCCTAGAGCTCCGAGCGTCACATCCAGGAATTCCTTGGACACTTCCAGGGATGGGAATTCCACAAGGCCAGTCCTTTCCAATGTTTATCCTCCTTTTCCATGAAAAAATTCCTGCTGATGTCCCACCTGAGCCTCCCCTGGCATTCAGAAGGAATTTTAGGAAGATTCTTTGCTAATCTTCCCTTTTTTCCAGGAAAAACCAGGAAAAAATCCAAAGTCTCTCCTTCCCTCCAATCCATGGGGATTCCATCAGGGATCAATTAATAAGAGAAATAAAATCACATTTTTGCTGTGATTCATAAATGTAATGGGATAAAAAGTGGGAATATCTGGGAAAAAAACCGCCTGAACATCCAAAATTTCCCAATTTTCCAGGAGTAAAATTCACTTTTTTCCTGACACTGAATTAATATATATAAAAAAGGGAAAATTAAAAAAATTAAACAATAAAAATGAGATTGAGGAAGGAATATCTCCACAGAATCCACCTGAGCATATTTTTAGGATGCTTTATTAATCAGGATGTGACTTTCTGGGATTATCCAACGGAACACCCCAGAATTCCATGGGAAAATAGGAGATCCAGGTGGAAAATATCCCAAAGAAGCTCAGGAAAAAGCACAAAACCCCATCCACATCCAAAGATTTAATTCTGATTTTCAGGATTTAAATCAAAAAGTAGCACAGAATTCAAGGAGATTCCCAAAACTCAGGGAGATTTTCCCAGGATTTCTTGCTATTCCACATGAAATTGGGAAATAATAAGGATAAACACTCAAAACTAAGGTAAACAAGTCCCATACTCATCCTGCCCACCTAAAACTTCCTAAAATCCAGGAATAAATGACTTGGGCATCAATATTCCTGCCAAAT
Organism: Tangara arthus; assembly: GCA_035584835.1. Lineage (NCBI taxonomy): Eukaryota > Metazoa > Chordata > Aves > Passeriformes > Thraupidae > Tangara > Tangara arthus. Next base: position 1,497,892 of record JAWMQZ010000021.1, on the reverse strand, counting down.
CCCAATTCCAGAGGGTGGAATTAGCAGGATTTTCCTTTAATATTTTAAAGGAACAAAATCCATCCCACAAACTTCATTCCCTAAAACACACGTGGGCACAGCTAAGAACACAACAACATTCCCAACTGGAATTTCCATCTCTCTGCCTAAAAAAACTGGAAAACTGGGATTTAGAACACTTTGGGGGGATCAAGGCACCAATTTATGAAATTTACGAGGAAATTTACTGAAATTTACAAGGAAAACCAAGCGGTGAGAGGTGAAATTATCCCAATTTTGCAGCTCCCTGCTGCCCATTCCAAGCCCCGAGGAGCAGGGAAGTCCCTCCAGCTCCGAGTTTTCCCAACTTTTTCTTTGCGTTAGACAAAAGTGAGCGGAAACAGCACAAAATACAAGCATGGAAAAAGAGGAGAAAATTGAGTTTATCCCCTTGGAGGCTGGTTTTAAACAGCGTTTAAAATGGGGAAGAAACCTCCAGCGATGAGGGTGGTGAGGCGACATGGGGGCAAAAACGAGCAAAAATAGAAAACTCTTTAAGAATTAGGGGAAAACTCAAGAAAAAAACAGGGAAAAATAAGGAAAAACAGGATGAAAAGGAGCAACACACTTCCCAAGCTCAACGCTGCCTCCCCACAGGGCCCTGCCCAGGAAGGAGGCGGATTCCCCGCTCCGCGCTCCTCACCCAGGGGAACCGCGGGGCTCCTCCCGGTGCTCCCCCGGCCCCGTTCGGACCTCCCGGTGCCCCAAATAGTCAAGAAAACCCAATTTTTAAAAAGCCTTTTTTTTTTTAAAATTTTTATTTTTACCCCCAACGCGGCCCTCACGAATCTCCTCCCGCCCCGCGGCCGGCGACAAAATGGCAGCGCTGCCCGTCATGTCGGGAGGGCCCCGCCGCAGCCTCCGCAGCGCCTCAGCCCCGGCGCCAGCGGGGCTCCCTCACGGCCCCGCGGGGCCGCCCGCGGCCGAGGCAGCCGCAGCGGCGGGAGGAGGAGGAGGCGGCGGCCGTGAGGGGAAGGCGGGGGGGCAGCACAGAACATGGCGCCGCGTCCTACTTGCGCTGCGGTCGCCTCACGGAGCCCCCCGGCCATGGCGGTCGTACCGCGGGGTTTGCCGTTGAGTCGTCCCCCCCCTCCCTCCTCTCGCCGTCCTCCTCCTCTTCCTCCTCCTGCTCGCCCAGGAGTTTTTAAACTTTAAAGCGCAGCTTCCGCCGCCCCGCGCCCGCCTTTGTCCCCCCCTTCCCCGGAGCACACCGCGCTCGGTTCGGCCGCCGCGTCCCGCCGCGCTGCCCCGGGCGCTGCCCGCTGAGGTACGTTCGCCCCCCGCTCTCCCCTTCCCGCAGCCCCCGGCGGCTCGGGGGACGCGGCGGGGCCGGGGCTCGGTGAAGCCTCCTCGGGCAGCGCGGAGGGCCCGGCGGGGCGGGGGGGATGAGGGGAAGGGGCTTCCCCGCCGCGGGTTCGCGCCCCGCCTGCCCCCGGCCGCCTCCCGCCCACTCTTTTTGGGGTGGTTTTCCTATTTTTCGCTTCTTTCCCCCCCTCTCCTCCCGTTATTTTCTTGCTTGTTTGGGGGTTTTGTTGGGTTTTTGTTTTTTGGTTGGGTTTTGTTTTTGTTTTTTTTTGTCCTGCCAAAGTTTTTCGCCGTCCCCCGTTTATTCCGCCAGACGCGGAACAACAACCTGAAGTCCGGCCCCGGGGGAAGGAAGGGGGGGAAAAGGGGGAAGAAGGAAAAACACGCACACACATCCAGCCTTTTTGTGCGTGTGTGGGGATGGAGGGGGTGGAGAGTGCGTTCATTTCTTCCAATATTATTTTTTATTATTCTTATGATTATTAGGATTATTATTCAACGCTCGCGCTACCGGCGGCGATGCCCCATCGCCCGCAAAATAAAAAAAAAACAACAACAGGAAAAAAAAAATGCCCAAACCAAACCCAACCAACGCTAAGCGTCGGTTTCAAAATTCTTTCCTTTTATCTTCTCAGCATCTGGAGAGAGGGAGAGAGAGAGAGAGAGAAAGGGCGCGTTCATGAGGACTACAAAGTTACAAATATGGCTCCCCAGTCTCTCTTGCCTGATCACTGCAAAGAAATGAAGACGCACTTTAAACTAAACCATTCGCAACTCACTCGCAGTCCCTGCCTGCCTCTCCCTAGCCCAGCACCCTGCACAAATATTTGCCAACTAAACACGCCGAGAGAGAGAGCAGCGAGCAACTTATTTTTTATTTAATGCACGGCCAGCCCCTCTCCGAGGCATCGCAGCCCTGTACGGGCAGGAGCAGCCCCGGGGAGCCCCCGAACGTCCCCGGAGCGCCCCGCGCCCCCCAAAGCGGGGGGCACAGCCCCCCACACACACAGGTAGGCACCTCAAGGGCAGCAGCGGCCCCGCCAACACCTGGCACGCTCCACCCCCCCAAAAAAAAAAAAAAAAAAAAAAACCGTGGGATGCCTTTTTATTATTCTCATCATTAGCGTTATTAGCATTAAATTTTTTTTTTTTTTTTGGCATTGCATTGCTTACATCTGAGGGCGTCCTGTTCCGCAGCTCTAAGTGGATCCTTTTCTTCATGTCCATGTCCGTGGCTGGCGAGAGGCGCGGAGGGTGCGCGGCTCGGCTGGCGCAGTGACCCCGTGCAGAGCCCCCCGATCGCGGGGCGCGGAGGGACTCGGGCTCGCCCAGCGCCGCTCGGAAGCCCGAGCGCAGCACCGCGGCGCGCACTAACCTGATAACCGCGGGGGCGGGCGCTCCGGGGGCTCCGCCGGGATTGACGGCGCGATCGGCCAACCGGAGCGCGCCGCTACCGCGTCTCAGCCAATCAGCAGCGCGAGGCGCGGCGGAAGCCAATGGGGGAGCGGCTGTGCCGGGCAGGGGGACAGCCCGGCGCCGAGCCCAGGCTCATTCCGCGCTGCCGCCTGATGGGGACGGAGCGGCCGCGGCTCCGCCGCGCCGGGTACGGTGCGCGCTGCGCCCTGCGCCCGCCCGAGCCTGGGGGAGGCGCCGGGGCGGGGAGCGGCGGCCAAACCGGAGCCGCCCGACCAGGGGCGCGCAGCCAGGAGGGAGGGAAAGGTGCGGACCGAGGCACGGGAATGGCGCGGGCAATGGCGCGGGCCCCGGCGGCGGGGGGCGGGCGGAGCGCGAGCGGCGGGCGGAGCGAGCGAGCGGGCGAGCGAGGGAGGGGCGGCGGCGCTGCTGAGGGCAGGGGGAGCGGCCGGGCCGCCCTCACACGGCTCCCCGCGGCCGGGGCCGCCTCGGTGGGCTGGGAGCGGCTCCGGAGGGGAGCGGGAGGCGCTGCCCGTGCCCGGAGTACCGGGAGGGTCCCCCCGGAAAGGGCCCCGGTGGGGCGGGCGCGGCGCTGAGGGGACGGGGAGCGACCGGGCTGCCCTTAGCGGGGTCCCCGCGGCCGGAGCTGCCTCTGCGGGCTGGGAGCGGCTCCGGAGGGGAACCGGAGTGTCGGGACCTCCGGGAAGGGAAGGGAAGGGCGGGAGGGTTCCCCCGGGAAGGTCCCTGAGGGACGGCGGGGCCCGGCTGTGCTGGGGTGGAGCAGGGCCAAGGACGAGAATCTTTCAGTTCCCAGGAAAGATGGGAAGGGATTTTTTCCTGGAAGTGCTAGGATGAGGGGGATGGATTCAGGCTAGACGAGATCACAGTGAGGTGGGATATTGGGAAGGAATTACGGGCTGGGATGGAATTCCCAGAGGAGCTGTGGCTGCTCCATCGCTGGAATGTCCCAAGGCCGGGTTGGAGCAGCCTGGGATAGGGGGAGGTGTTGGGGTTGGAACTTGATGGGTTTGAGGTCCTTTCCAAGCCACATCCCAGGAATTTTGAAGGAAAATGGGATACTCAAGGAACAGTGGAATGGGGATGGAGCTAGGCTGGGAATGCTGGAGAAAGGAATGATCCAGGAATCCTCAGAGCCTTTTCCAGGGCCTAAAGGAGCTCCAGGAGAGCTGGAGAGGGACTGGGGGCAAGGGACAGGACACAGGGAATGGCTTCCCACTGGGAAAGGGGAGATTAGGGTGGAATATTGGGAAGGCATTCCTGACTGGGCTGGAATTCCTAGGGCTCCATCCCTAGGATGTTCAGGGTGGGCTTGGAGCAGCCTGGGATAGTGGGAATGATCCCAGCCCATGGAATGGGATGAGCTTGAAGCTCCTTCCCATCCCAAACCATTCCCTGCTCCTGGATCTTTTTCCAGGTGCTGCAGGATGAGGATTCAAGCCCAGAGCTGCTCTTTTCCATGGATTTGGGATTTCCAAACTGTTCCCATCAGCTGGAGCAGAACTCAGGTAAAAAGTGCTTTGATTCCTTCTAAAATCCCTGTTTGTCCCTTCCTGTTTTTCTTGGAAAACACAGGGCTGGAAAATCCCAAACAGCTCTTGGAAAGCATCGAGGGAATGCTGAAAATCCTTGGGAAACTTGATTATCTATCCATATATTTTACAGGACAGGATGGAGACAAAGTTTCAGTTGTGAGCATGGAAGAATTCCAGGAATATGGATAAAGCCAGCAGGAATTGTGTTTGGAATAGGATGGGAAAAGCTGGATCCAACTCCAGGTAAAAATTCCAATTTCAGCAAAAGAAAACTCCAAAATGTTCCTGTTTTGGGGATGTTTGAGGGGTTTAGGATGGAAGTTTGGGGTTGGCTGAGAAATCCTTGATTGGAATTAATATTTCAAACTTCTTGAAATGTTTGGGACTCGGGAATGAGGCAGGATTTGATTTGAGCTCTCTTTAAATTTCTCCTTTCCAGGTGTGTCCAGAGGTGGCTCCTGGGCTGAATCTTCAGGAACTTTTCATGGAATTTCTGTTCCTGGTGCTGCTGAAAAACACTGGAAAAGGACTTTTCTCCTGGAAAAAAAAATTACTGGGACAAGCTGGGATTTCAAAGGAATTTCTGGGAATCCAGAGCTGCTTTTTCCTTTGTTTGTTCCAAAGAAAAATGTGGATTTTGATTGTTTGAAGGTGCAGAAAATTCCTTTCTCTTTCATTATTGAGGGAGTTTATTCCCAGTTCCAAGCCAAAATTCCACGTTTAAAGCTGCTCCTGTCATTATTTGTATTCCAAGAGTTTGGGAATTAAAAAAAGATTGGGAATTGTAACATTGGGAATAAACCTGAAGGGTTATTTTTCCATGGTACAACTTTCCTTCTGTGATTTTTCATTCCTGAGGGTTTTTTCCTGCTTTGTTTTTAGAGGAAGTTTGAATTTGTGGGGTTGGTTTTTAATGGGAATTGTTGGGATTTTTTCCTTGTTTGTTTTTATCAGGAATTTGGAATTGATGGGATTGGTTTTTAGCAGGAATTTGGGGGTTTTTCCTTGCTTTTAACAGGAATTTGTAATGGAATTTGTGGGATTTTTCCCGTTTATTTTTAAGAGGAATTTTGAATTTGTGGTATTTGTTTATACCAGGATTTTTTAATGGAATTCCTGGGATTTTTCCTTGTTTATTTTACCACGAATTTTGAAATTATTTGGATGTGGTGTGGTTTTAAGGCGAATTTTCAATGGAATTTGTCCTGTCTGTTTTTGCCAGGAATTCTGAATTTATGGAATTTTTCCTTGTTAATTTTTAGCAGGAATTTGTGGAGTTTTTTCCTTGTTAATTTTTACCAGGAATTTTCAGTTTGGGGGATTTTTCCTTGTTTATTTTTAAGAGGAATTTTGAATTTGTGGGATTGGGTTTTTTTGCAGGAATTTGAGGGTTTTTTTCCCTTGGCTATTTTAACAGGAATTTTGAATTGATAGGATTTATTTTTACCAGGGATTTCTGGGATTTTTTCTTCTTTATTTTTCTGGGAATTTTGAATTTTTGGGATTGGTTTTTAGCAGCAATTTTTAATGGAATTTGTGGGATCTTCCCTTGTTTTTCCCCACAGGAAATTGCAGGTTTTCCCTTCCTTTTCCCAGGATTCCCTCCCAAATTCCATAGGAATCCTCCTATTCCTGCCCCACATTCCTGGGGTGAATTCCCATGGAAAATCTCTGGGAATTGTTTGTTCATCCCTTGAATGTCCCTTTGTTTTCCCACACAAAGAATTCCTTCTTTTTCTTAGGAACAGCTCCCAGCTCTGCACAGCTGGGAATGGAAAAGTTCCCAAAATTCCCCAAATTCCCACCTTCAGCATTCCCAGTTGGGGAACTCTGGGATGAAACAAATCCCCTGGGATCCAGGAATTGCATGGAAAACACCCTTGGGATTCCACAAGAATTTCCAATTTGTGGTCTAACCCCTTAAAAACAGAATTTCTGCAGCATTCCAGGGAAAAAGTGGGAAAATCTGATAAAAATACGAGGAAAAGCTGATTTGAAGGTAAAAGATGAGGAAGAAAACTCTGGGATGGCTCAAAAATTCCCTAAAAATAGTTGGAAAATGTTATTCCCATTTTTAAAATATTATTGTTAAATTTTTTTTTTCATGGAAAATTTTGTGGGATAATTGCCATGTTCCTGATTTTTCTAATGGAATATTCCAGATTTTCCTGCTTTATTGTCTTGGATTAATGGGAGAATTTGTTAAAATGCCCCAAAAATTCAGGGTGAGTTAAAAGTCCAAGGAATTCTGGGATAATCCCTCAGAATTTAGGGAGAATGGATGGAAAACATGGGAAAACTGAATAAATTTGAGGTAGAATCCAAGGAAAAGATGGGAATTGGGGGAGGTTTCCTGTGAAAAACGGGGATTGAATTCCTCAGGATGAGCAAATCCTTTGGAATCTAAGGAAAACTTGGGAATGGAGTGTGGTTCCTGGAAAAAACAGGAATGAAACGGATTAAATTCCTTGGAGAATCAGGGAATCCAGGGGAAACGTGGGAAAACCAGAGATTGAATTCCTCAGAATGAGCAAATCCCATGGAATCCAAGGGAAAATTGGGAATGGAGCTCCCATTACTGCTGGCCCCCATTCCCAACATTCCCACCTGGAATTCCCATTCCTTGGAGCTGGGAAAAGCCCCTTTGGAGCCCCAAATCCCACGTGGAGGAGGAGAATTCCCATGTTTCTCCCTGTGGATGCACCTGGATATGGCACAAAGAGCTGGAGAAGCAGCGGGAAAAGGAGGGAATGGCTTCATCGCGGGAAAAACCTTTGGGATCCCAGAAATACCGGGATAAAGGCACAGAGATCCCGGGAAAAGGCTGGATTTGGGATGAGGAAAAGGCTGGATTTGGGATAGGACAGAGCTGGATTTGGGATGGGGATAAAGCTGGATTTGGGATGGGAAAAAAGCTGGATTTGGGATGGGGAAAAGGCTGGATTTAATCCAGTTTATCCCGACACCCTGGGCGTGTTTGGAATTTTTTGGGATCAGTTCCGTGCTGCAGCAGCTCCTGGCGGCTGTTCCAGGTGGGACCCGGGGGCTCGGCTGCCTCTGGAATGTGGGAATGGGGAATGTTTGTACCTGGATCTGCTCCTGACATTCCCATGGCAACCTCGTCCCAGCTGGATTCATTGTGGAGGGAATCAAAGGATGGAGGCTGGAGAAGACATTCCTGGTGTGTTCCTGACGGGCCGGAATTCGGGAGTGGATCCCGTGAATGGCGGCTCCAGATGGGTTTGACAGGAACACAATTCCCGAGGGATGGATGGGACAGGGAATGTCCAGGGCAGGGATTGGCAAAGGGATAAACAACAGCTGGAAAAAGCGGGATTAGGACGGGCCACGGAGCTGGGCGGGATTTGGGAAGGGAGGGATAATGGGAATGAGGCGGGAGCAGGGATTTGGGATTTATCCCAGCCAGAGCCATCCCTCTCCTCGGGAACACTGTAGGCTTTTCCAGGATTTCCCTTGGGAGTCTCCCCGTTGGAGGTGAACAGGAGAGGCTGGACATGGGAAAAGGCTCCTGGAACCTGGATTTTCCTTTGGATCCTGGGGAAGTCTGGGATGCTGGGAAGTGCTGATGGATTTCATGGAGCGTGGGGGATTGGAAGAATTTTGGAGGGCTGGGAAAGGAGGGAATGGGAATGGGAGATGATCCCTGCTTGGGTTTCCTGGGAAAAAGGAATCCCCAGGGATGCTCCCATGGAGCCTGTGATTATCCCAGGAATTGGGCTCAGCAGCTCCATGGAGATTTGGGATTCCATGGAATGCAGCTGATCCCTGCAGGATCCAACTTTGGGATGCTGCATGCTGGGAGCTCTCTGAAACAAGGCTGGGAGATCCCAAAAAGGGATTGTTGGGATTTAGGGATCGCTCCGGAACCATGGGAGCGGCGGCGGATGCGGAGTGGCTGCGCTGGGTGAGCAAAAAATTTGGGAATGTCGCTGGGAAGGAGAAGGAAATCAGCCTGGAAGAATTCAAATCCGCCCTGAAGGTCAAGGAGGTCAGGGATCCGTGGGAAGAGGGAATGGGATCCGTGGGAAGAGGGGAGGGATCCATGGGAAGAGGGAATGGGATCCATGAAGGGAGAGATCAGCGGGAATTCCCTGATCCATAGGAACATTCCCTGATCCATTGGAACATTCCCTGATCCATGGGGAACATTCCTCAATTCCCTGCTCCATGGGAACATTCCCTGGTCCATTGGGACATTCTCTGCTCCTTGGGAACATTCCCAATTCCCTGCTCCGCGGGAACATTCCCTGCTCCACGGGACATTCCCTGCTCCTTGGGAACATTCCGGGCTCCATGGGAGCATTCCCGATTCCCTGCTCCATGGGAACATTCCCGCTTTTCCCGCAGTCCTTCTTTGCCGAGAGGTTTTTCGCGCTCTTCGATTCCGACGGGAGCGGCTCCCTGAGCCGGGAGGAGCTGCTGGGATCCCTGCACCGGCTGCTCCGCGGGAATTCCACGGAAAAGCTACGCTTCCTCTTCCAGGTGTACGACGTGGACGGTGAGAAGAGAAAAATGGGATTTGTTGGGGTTTTTTTGGGATAACTTTGGGATTTGGTCTTCTCTGAGCATCTGGCTTTGGCTGGAATGAAGCTGCTGCCCTTGTTCCATGTGGGAATGGGAAAATTTCAGCAGGAAGACAAGGATTCCATTGGTCACACTTAAGGATTTCCTAGGATTTCCCATCAGCTGGGGAGAGCGGGATCTACTCTGCTCCAATCCCAACTCCCCATCCCGCTTTCCTGAAATTCTGGGATCATTTGGGTTGGAAAAGCCCTCGGAGATCAAATCCAACCGTTCCCACCCCCAAGTCCCCTTCCAATGCCTCCCTTTCCATGAAGGAATATTCTCAAATATCCAACCTGAGCCTCCCCTGGATGCCATTCCCATTATGCTGTCCCTGGTTCCTGGGAGCACATCCTGCCCCATCCAGGATTTTCCACTGGAAAATGGGTAGGACTGTGGAATATCAGGATGGAGGTGACTCCATAGGACTGTGGAATATTGGGATCAGTCTGATTCTTCAGAAAGGAGATCCTGACCCACCCACGTTTTTCCTCCGTGTGAGGAAAATTCCTGGATTGAGACTGGAAAATTGGGATGGAGGTGACTCCATGGGGCTGTGGGATATTGGGATGGAGGTGACTCCATAGGACTGTGGAATATTGGGATCAATCTGATTCTCCAGGGAGCAGATCCTGACCCACCCAGGTTTTCCCTCCCTGCGAGGAAAATTCCTGGATTGGGACTGGAATATCAGGATGGAGATGACTCCATGGGGCTGTGGGATATCGGGATGGAGGTGACTCCGTGGGGCTGTGGGATATCGGGATTCTCCCGGTTTCCAGGGAGCGGCTCCATCGATGCCGAGGAGCTGCGGGTGGTGCTCCGGGGGTGTCTCCGGGAGAGCTCCCTGGCCCTTCCCGAGGAGCGGCTCGGGGCCCTGAGCCAGGCCCTGCTCCAGGCCCTGGACCGGGACCACAGCGGCTCCATCACCTTCCCGGAGCTCCGGGAGCAGCTGGAAGCGTTCCCAGAACTCCTGGAGAACCTGAGCATCAGGTGGGGAGGGGAACTCTGGGATTTCTGGGAAAGGATTCCATGGGGAGCGCACAGTGGGGTTGGGAGCAGCTGGAGAGGTTTGGGATTGGATCAGCATTTGGATCAGGGATCGTTTGGGATGGGGCAGGGTTTGGATTTTGGGATGGATGCAGGGATGCTGCCACTCTGGCTGTAGGGTCAGTACCACCCTGGGCTGGGTACTTCTCCAGCACCCTGTTCCCCATCCAAACACCCCCAAATTCCCATCCAAAACCTCTCCCCAGCTCCCATCCAAACCCCAGTTCCCATTTTCCCAGCGCTGCCAGCTGGCTGAAGCCCCCCAGTCCCAGTCCTGCTGCACCCTGGCTGTGCTGCTTCTCCCGGGAATCCCGCGGGGATCAGCCGGCCGGGATGTGCTGCTTCTCCCGGGAATCCCGCGGGGATCAGCCGGCCGGGATGTGCCGCTGTTCCCGGGAATCCCGCGGGGATCAGCGGACCCGGCTGTGCTGCCTGGGGGCCTGGGTCGCCACCACGGCGCTCCTGCTCGCCCTGGGGGCTCTGTGGCACCGGGAGCGCGGCCCCGCCCTGGCGCTGGCCCGGGGCTGCGGGCAGAGCCTCAACCTCAACTGCGCCCTGCTGGCCGTGAGTGCCCCCCGACACCGGGGAGGGACACGGGGGGACACCGGGGGAGGGAGCCGGGAAGGCCGGGAGGGTCCCGGGGTAGCCAGGAGGGATGCTGGCCCAAAGTTTCCTGTGGTCCCCTGCGTTTCCCATGGTCCCCCAGCATTTCCCGTTCCTTCTGGAATCTCCCGTTGTGTCCCGCCATTTCCCACTGTTCCGCAATTTCCCATCGCCCAGGAATCTCCCGGTGCCTCCCATTTCCATTTGCCCCCTGGTATCCCCGGGTGCCCTGGCCCCTTTCCTCGCCCACTGCTCGTCCCTGTCCCCTGTCCCCAGCGCTGTCCCCTCCCTCACCCCCTGTCCCCGTCCCTCTCCCCCGACCCTGCCCTCACCTCCGTCCCTGTCCCCTGCCCTGTCCCTGTCGCTGTCCCCAGGCGCTGATGCTGCGGCGCTCTCTGACCTGGCTGCGCTCCACGCCGCTGGCGGAGCTGTTCCCGCTGGAGCTGCACGTGCGGGGCCACGAGCGCGTGGGACACCTGGTGCTGGCCCTGGGGACCGCGCACGCGGGGGCGCACCTGGCACAGGCCGGTCAGTGGCACGGGGCACGGGGACACACCTGGCACAGACTGGTCAGTGACACAGGGACACACCTGGCACAGGCCGGTCAGTGACAGTGGGACACGGGGACAGGGAGCCCAGGGACGGGGGATGATGGCCCGGGATCCCATGGAAGGGGTGTCCGCGTCCCAAGAAGGGAGCGATGTCCTGGAGGATGGGTGCCCGTGCCTGGGGGGGCTGCGAGGGCACGGGCGGGGACAGGGACAGGGGCAGAGCAGGGGACATGGGCCGGGCAGGGCACGGGCAGCAGCCGCGGGCTGTGATCCCCCTCTAGCGGCTCCCGCCGGACAGCCGAGGTCCCGAGCGGGATCCCAATCCCGCATTCCCAAATCCCGGCACCCCACATTCCCAAATCCCGGCACCCCACATGCTGGTACCCCCAGTCCCCATCCCAGAGCCGGTGCCAGGGCTCTCCCCCCTCTGCTCCCCGTGCCAGCACCCCCGGGACAGACCCGGGGCATCCCCGGCGGGGGTGGCACGGCCGCGCTGAGCTGCGCCCGTGTCCCCAGGGCTGGCACGGCGGGACTGGCTCCTGGCCCTGGGCGAGTACGTGCGGCGGGCGCGGCCGGGCGCGGGCGGCGTTGGCGGCACTGCCCCGCAGACCGGGCTGGCGCTGCTGGCGCTGCTCCTGGCCATGCTCGCCTGCTCCAGCCCCTGCGTGCGCCGCGGCGGCCACTTCGAGGTGATCCCATGGGAATTCCCGGCTGGAATGCCGGGGGTGCCGTGGTGGGAAGGGGGGCACCCCTGGGTGCCCATCCTGGCGCTGCCCCGTGGGAGCCCTGGGCACGCCACACTCGCAGTTCGGGGATCCTGGGATTTGCTTCCCCACGGGACCCAGGGAATGGCTTCCCAGCGCCACGGGGATACTGGGATGGGATTCCCAGAGAAGCTGTGGGTGCCCCTGGATCCCTGGGAGTGTCCCTGGAGCCGCCTGGGGCAGTGGGAGGCGTTGGGATTGGAACTGGATGGGTTTAAGGTCCATTCCTTATCCCAAATCCCAGAGATTCCAGGATTCCCTTGGGCTGCCTTTTCCCACCGGGAAGCACCATTTGGGTCCAGCACTTCCCATTCCCATTCCTGTTCCCATTCCCATCCGCACTCCCATTCCCAGGTTTTTTACTGGAGCCACCTCTCCTACATCCCCGTGTGGCTCCTGCTGCTCCTGCACGGTCCTCACTTCTGGAAGTGGTTCCTGATTCCCGGCTCCCTCTTTGTGCTGGAGAAAGTTCTGGGCTGGGCGTGGCGCCGGGCGGGGGATCTGCACATCCTGGAGGCCAAGCTGCTGCCCTCCAAGGTGGGAGTAAATCCCGAATCTCAAATATTCCACATCCCAAATTCTACCTATCTATCTATCTATCTATCTATCTATCTATCTATCTATCTATCCATCCATCCATCCATCCATCCATCCATCCATCCATCCCAAATCCCACCTCCTCCTGGCACTCTGGGAATGAAAGAACAAACAAACAAACACGGAAAACCTGGAGATGGCAGTGGGAGGCCAAAGAAATTCCTTTATTTCCAAGCCTTTTGCCCTATTTTGTCAAATAAAAACTCATGGAACAACTGGAGCAGAACGAAAACTCCTGGAACCTGGACTTTTTTCCCCAAATCCCATAGTCTGAGCCCAGTCTGAACTGGGATTCTGTGCAACCCAAACTGGGCAGGGAATGGGGAACAAACCCAACGGGGGGCAGAACCCGGAATTTCCGCTGCACAGAAACCAGCGGGAGACATCCTTTGGACATTCCCAGTTTTCCTGCTCCCGTTCTCCTGCAGGTGACCCACCTGGTGATCCAGAGGCCGAAATCCTTCCGCTTCCAGCCGGGGGATTACGTCTACCTGAACATCCCGGCCATCGCCGCCTACGAGTGGCACCCCTTCTCCATCAGCAGCGCCCCGGAGCAGCCAGGTTCCTCCTGCTCCCTGCAAATCTCCCTGGGATTTTCGCTTAACATCCCTGGCATGTTTCCCACCCCTGGGATCTGTTTCCCACCCTTGGGATCTGTTTTTTATCCCCAGGATCTGTGAACCACCTCTGGGATCTGTTTCCCATCCCTGGAATGTTTTCCATCCCTGAGATCTGTTTTCCATCCTCAGGATCTGTTTTGCCACCCAGGATCCATTTCCCACCCTCGGGATCTGTTTCCCATCCCTGGGATCTGTTTCCCATCCCTGGAATATTTTCCATCCCCAGGATCTCTTTTCCCACCCTGGGATCTGTTTCCCAACCCCAGGATTTGTTTTCCATCCCCAGGGTCTATTTCCCATCCCCAGGATCTCTTTTCCCACCCCTGGGATCTGTCTTCCATCCCGGGATCCGTTTCCCACCCTCAGGATCTGTTTCCCATCCCCAGGATCCGTTTCCCACCCTTGGGATCTGTTTTCCATGCCCACGGTGACGTTTTTCCAGATCAGATGGGGCTTGGAGCAAGCCAGGCTGTGGAAGGCGGTTCCATGGGATGAGTTGGGTTTGAAGTTCTTCCCACTCCAGAGAATTCCAGGATTTTGGGATTGATCCTCACAGAAACCCTCTGGCTGCACATCCGGGCGCGGGGCCAATGGACCACCAAGCTCTATGAGTACTTCCAGCAGCTGGAATTGCACGGCCCAGAGCTGAATCCGCCCGGGAAGAGCCGCAGGGAGCAGAGGAGCCGGCACTGGGAACAGGTGGGATTGTGGGATTGGGATCAGAGCAAAGGGACGGGCACAGCTGGACGTGGAGTGGATCCCGTGGGATCATCCCAGCTGGGGAATCCCTCGGGACGAACATTCCCTGCTTGTCCAGCCTTGAAGGATTTGTGTCCCATGGAACGGGAATTTGTGCCCCATGGAATAGGAATTTGTGCTCTGTGGAATGGGATTTAGGATGGATGGATGGATGAGGTGGTAGGATTTGGGACTGATGGGATTTTGTGCCACATTGAATGGGATTTGTGATGGATAGATGGATGGGATGGTGGGATTTGGGACTGATGGGATTTTTTGCCCCATGAAATGGGAATTCCTGTGACCCTGCTGGAGGCCCAGCAGACCCTGGGGGCGATGATCCCAGTGCTGATTCCAGCCTTTGTTCTCAGGCAGGATCCGTGGCCTCCGGCAGGGATGGAGCCGTGGAGCTGACAGCATTCCGAGCCTCTGGAGCTGCTTTCCCAGAAAAGGACCTGGAGCAGGGGGTGAGCACTGTCCCCACCCCAGGGGACAGGGACTGGATCCCAAATGGGATAAAGCTCCTTAAAAACTCCTCTTTGGAAAGAAATTCCTTGGATATTGTTGTGGCATTGACAGCTGGAATTGTGTGTGTGCAGCCCAGTGGGAAAACACCCAAATCCAGGGAATTTTGGGAGGGCTTGGGAAGGGGGGATGGTCACTGCTCCCCTCTCCTGCAGGGCACCGGGCCTGGGGAGAGCCAGCGGAGCTGCAGTGTCAAGGTGAGGATGTTCCCACCTTTCCTGGATCCTGGGAAATGGGCTGGGATCAGCACCATCCCATCCACCATCCCATCCCCATTCCCAGCTGCTCCATCCCTGTGCCCGGATGATCCCACCTGAGGCTGATCCAAACCCTGCCCTGCCGAAAAACTCCAGTCCTTTCCACCCATTCCTTGCTCCCACAAAACTCCAGGAAGATCCCAAATTCCAGGACCCCCTTTGTGCCCTTCTCCTCCGCCCGGGAGCTGCTCCAGCCCCTGGAATTGCTGGATCTGACCCTGGAACTGCTGGATCTGTCCCAGTGCTTCCTGGATGGCCCCTACGGAACCTCGAGCCGGCGGATCTTCACCTCGGAGCACGCTGTCCTCATCGGGGCCGGCATCGGGATCACCCCCTTCGCCTCCATCCTGCAGAGCATCATGATCCGGTGGGTCCCCCTGGAATCTGGGAACATCCCAGGGATTTGGGATGCACGGGTGGAGCTGTCTTCCAATCCTTGATCCTTGAGATTCAGTCCTTGGGATTCATTCCCATGGCCACGGGTGGGGCCTCTCTCGGTGCCAAGGTTTTCCTTGGGAATTTGGGCCGTGGGAAAGGCACTGGAGGGAGCTTGGCCATGGGCAGGCAGGCAGGGAAGGGAGGGAATGGGCAGGAAAAGGAAGGAAGGACCAGGAATGGGCAGGAAAAGATAGGAAAGAGCAGGAAAAGGTAGGAACAGGAAGGAAGGAGCAGGAAAAGGAAAGAAGGAGCAGAAATGGGAAGGAAGGAGCAGGAAAAGGTAGAAAGGGACAGGAATGGGAAGGAAGGAGCAGGAATGGTAAGGAATGAGCAGGAAAAGGCAGGAATGAGCAGGAATGGTAAGGAATGAGCAGGAAAAGGCAGGAATGAGCAGGAATGGTAAGGAATGAGCAGGAATGGTAAGGAATGAGCAGGAATGGTAAGGAATGAGCAGGAAGTGCCGCTCCCCCACGCAGGTACCGGCGGCGGAAGCAGAGCTGCCCCAGCTGCCATTTCTCCTGGAGCGAGGAACGGCGGGATGAGGAGATGACGCTCCGGAAGGTGGGAACGGGAATGGGAGCAAGAGGGGATGTGGGATCCAGGCTTGGCCTGGCATGGGGTGGAGAGCCTGGGAGCATCCCTCAAATCCAGGAGCTTTGGGAACGGGGGCTGGATCTGGTGATGGGATCCAGTGCCAGGATCTGCTATTGGGATCTGGCACCAGGATCCAGTGAGATCCCAAGCCGAGGCTTTCCCGCCCTGCCAGGTGGATTTCATCTGGATCACGCGGGACCAGCAGCACCTGCAGTGGTTCCTGGGCCTCCTGGCCAAGCTGGAGGCGGAGCAGGAGGAGCTGGAGCCGGGAGGTGAGCGGGAGAGCCCGGCACCATTCCCGGGAAAACCCCCAGGCTGGATCCCGGCGGGCAGCTGGAACGCCTGGGATTGCCAGGGAAGTTCCTGGAGCTGCACCTGTACATGACCTCGGCGCTGGGCAAGGGCGACGTGAAGGCGCTGGGGCTGCAGCTGGCCCTGGACCTGCTGGCGGCCCGGGAGCAGCGCGACTCCATCTCCGGGCTCCGCAGCCGCACCCTGCCCGGCCGCCCCGACTGGGACCAGGTCCGGGGAATGGGATACAGGGAATGGGATACAGGGAATGGGATACAGGGAATGCGATACGGGGAGTGGGACTGATGGGCGGGGGGAGAGAGGGTGAGCGGGGCCAAGGGAGGGAGCAGGGAATCGGGGAATGGGATCATGGAATTGGGAAATGGGATCGTGGAATAGGACTGGAGAATCAAGGAATGGGATCGTGGAATCAGGGAATGGGATCGTGGAATAGGATCAGAGAACTCGGGAATAGGATCATGGAATGGGATCAGAGAATCAGAAAATGGGATCATGGGATGGGATCAGAGAATCTGGGAATGGGATCGTAGAATCAGGGAATGGGATCGTGGAATAGGATCAGAAAACTGGGGAACGGGATCATGGGATGATGGAATGGGATCAGAGAATCATGGTATGGGATCATGGGATCAGAGAATTGGGGAAGGGGATCATGGGATCATGGAATGGGATCAGAGAATTGGGGAGTGGGATCAGAGAATCAGGGAATGGGATCATGGAATGGGATTGGAGAATTGGGGAACGGGATCAGAGAATCAGAGAATGGGATCACAGGATCATGGAATCATGGTATGGGATCATGGGATGGGATCAGAGAATCAGGGAATGGGATCATGGAATCAGGGAATGGGAAGATGATCTCACTCCGAGCCTCTGATCTGGGTCAGACTGAGGAGTTGTGGAATGGGATCAGGGAACTGGGGAATGGGACCACACAATCACGGAATGGGTTGGGTTGGAAGGGACCCCGAAGGTGACCTCATTCCAACTGTCCCGTCTGATGATGGGATGGGATGGGGGGATGCGGGCAGGGAAGGGGCGGGCGGGTCGCGGATGGCGGCGCGTTCCCGCTGCTGCAGGTGTTCGGGCGGGTGGCGGCGGAGCGGCGCGGCAGGGTGGCGGTGTTCCTGTGCGGCTCCGCGGGGCTGGCCCGCGCCATCCGCGGGCACTGCCGCCGCTTCGGCTTCCGCTTCCACCGCGAGAACTTCTGAGAGGAGCCCGAATTCCAGCCGGGATCCCGGCGGCCGGCAGCGGCGGGGGCCTTTGGGAACGCTTCGTTTGGATGTCAGGAATAAATCAGGAAAACATGAGAAAGTTTCCTTCGGATCTGAGGAATAAATCAGGAAAAGATGGGAAGGTTTCCTTTGAATCTGAGGAATAAATTGGGAAAAGATCAGGGAATGTTTGGGTTCATAAAAGCAATTCCAGCGCCTTGGCAAAACCAAGGAAAAACTGGGATGGGAATCAGTGTATGAGAGATGCTACTCCCTCCAATCCGGAATCTGTGCTGGATTGGGATTGGGTTTCCTGGTAAATCAAGGGAATCCAGGAATCAGGAGCTGGTGAGGCCATGGATAACAATTCCTCTTGGAATTCCTGATTTTCCAGCCTTTTCCAGGCCTGGGATGCAGCTCCTGGTGGGCGAGCCACAGAATTCCCGGGTTAGGGTTGCATTGGGATTGAACCGCATTCATCCGGGCTCTGTTGGGTTGATCCAAAGCCGGGTGGGTTTTAGGGATGGAGGATCTGGAATTTGTATGGAATCATGGAATTGTTTCTGTTGGAAAAGCCCTTGGAGATCCAGGACTCCAACCACGCTGCTGTCCCCAGATGCCACATCCAAAGGGTTCCAATCCCTCCGGGATGTGACTCCAGCCCTGCCTGGAGCTTTTCCAGGTGGGAATTTTCCAGGTGGGAATTTTCCCAACATTCCCAAACCTCCCCTGGCGCAGCCGCTCCCCAACCCCCGCTCTCTCTGAGCCGCCTTGCCCAGCCCGCCGCTCTTCGGGTCCCTTTCATCAGTTACTCATTAATTATTCATTAATTATTCATTAATCCCCGTTAATTATCGCGATCAAAGCAGGCGCCTCACGCGGCCTTGCCACGTGACCATGCTCTGGGCGGTGCCTCGCTCATCCAATCAACGGCGCGCTCCGCCCGGAAGCCCCGCCCCTTAAAGGCGCGCTTCTGATTGGTCGCCGCCGCTCTCGCGGGAAGCCGGGGCGGGGCCGCTCCCGCCGCTCCTCCCGGTGCCAGCGGGGGCTGCGGCCGTGCCGGGGTCCCGCGCGGGTGCGAGCGGCGCCCGCAGCGCTCCCGGTGCCCCCGGAGCCGCCGAGGTGGCGGCGCCTCCTCCCCGCCCCGCCCTACCCTACCCGGCGCCGTTGTGGCGGCGGCACCGCCGCGCCGCGCTTTCCTATTGGCCGGCGCGCAGCGCACGCGCCGCCCCCCGAGCGCTCCCAGTGGCCACGACTCGCGAGGGCGGGGCCCCGGCGCGGCCCCTCCGTGCTCCCCCCGCTGCCCCGCGCGGGGGTTCCGCCGCCCGCCAGGCCCTGGACGCAGGTGAGGAGCGGGCCGGGATTCCCGGGAATTCCCGGGATAACGGGAATGATGGGAATGACGGGAATGGTGGGAATCATGGCCGCGGGAGAGAGAGAGGGCAGCGCGGTTACCCGGGCTGGGCGTGCTCGGGCCGCCTCGGGATTGCTGCCGGAGCCTGGAATGAGGGAATGGGAGCGGTGGGAATTTGGGAATTTGGGAATGCGGGCTGGGAATGTGCGGGAATACGGGATATGGGGTGGGGGAATGTGGAGTGCAGGAATCGCGGCTCTGGGATTCGGGAATATGGGATCCGGAATTCTTGGAAGTCCCTGAGGATTTTCCTGGAATTCTGAAGCGTTTCCTGGGAATCAGAGGAGTTTCCTGGGAATAACAGGATTTCCCTGGGAATGTCAGGATTTTCCTGGAATTCTGAGGAGTTTCCTGGGAGTACCAGGAATTCTCAGGAAAAGCTCCATCTGGGGCTGCTCCAGCTCCATTTTTCCTGGTTTTCCCTGCAGGAATCCCAAGAGGAATCTGCGAATCCCGGGATTTTTGCCTCTGGAAGCTCGAGATGCATTAGAATTCCAAGAATTCCCAGAATTCCCTTTCCCTAAGGTAAGAGCAAAGCTGCTTTTCCCCATTCCTGTTTATTCCTGGCTCTGCTGGGATCCATGGAGTTCCTATCCTGCCTTGGATCCCACATTTCCCTGATTCCTGGGAATGTTGGCACTGACCCCGGACAGGGGCACCATTCCCATCCAGGAAATCCCAAATCCATGTCCTGATCCCCTTTTTCTGTGGTTTTCCCAGGAATCTTCCACCATGAGTGCCATTCCCAGCCGGAACATCCCAAATCTCCCTCCTGATCCCATTTTTCTGTGTTTTCCTAGGAATGCAACACCATGTGTTGACCATTCCCATCCGGAACATCCCAAATCTCCATCCTAATCCTGTTTTTCCATGTTTTCCAAGGAATTCTGCACCATGCGCTGCCTGGCCTGGGTACCATTCCCACCCAGAACACCCCAAATCCCTCTCCTCATCCCATTTTTCCCTGTTGCTTTTCCCAGGAATGCAGCACCATGCGCTGCCTGGCCTGGGTGCTGTTCCCATCAGGACCACCCCAAATCCCTCTCCTGATCCCGTTTTTCCATGTTTTTCCCTGTTTTTCCCAGGAATGCAGCACCGTGCACTGGCCCAAATGCCATTCCAATGAGAACCACCCCAAATCCCTGTCCTGATCCCGTTTTTCCGTGTTTTTCCCTGTTTTTCCCAGGAATGCAGCACCATGTGCTACCTGGGTGCCATTCCCATCTGGAACACCCCAAATCCCTGTCCTGATCCCATTTTTCCCGTTGTTTTTCCCAGGAATGCAGCACCATGCACTGGCCCGGATGCCATTCCCATCTGGAACACCCCAAATCCCCCTCCTGATCCCGTTTTTCTATATTTTTCCCTGTTGATTTTCCCAGGAATGCACTGGCCATGCACTGGCCCAGATGCCATTCCCATCCGGAACACCCCAAATCTCTGTCCTGATCCCGTTTTTCCCAGGAATGCAGCACCATGCACTGGCCCGGATGCCATTCCCATCCGGAACACCCCAAATCCCTGTCCTGATCCCGTTTTTCCCGTTGTTTTCCCCAGGAATGCAGCACCATGCGCTGCCTGGCCCGCCTCAGCTCCAAGGCGCTCCTGGTGCTCTGCTCCCTCCTGGCCCTGCTCTCGCTGCTGCTCTGGACCCGCTGCTCCCATCACCCCCAGCCCGCTCCGGGCCCCCCGGAGCACCCCGGCATTCCCGACAGCGAGGAGGCCTCGCCCCAGGACGCCCCCCGAGCCCCGGGAATGGCGGGAAGCGCCGGCAGGGCGGCGGCGGCGGGGCCGCGCTACGAGGAGATCGACTGCGTCATCAACGAGGAGCAGACGGTGAAGGGGCGGCGCGAGGGCGGCGAGGTGTTCCTGCCCTTCAGCTGGGTGGAGAAATACTTCCAGGTGTACGGGCGCATCGCCCAGGCTGAGGGCGGCGAGAGGTTCGAGTTCTCGCACAGCTACTCCAAGGTGTACGCGCAGCGCGCGCCGTACCGGCCCGACGGCGTCTTCATGTCCTTCGAGGGCTACAACGTGGAGCTGCGTGACAGGGTCAAGTGCATCAGCGGCGTGGAGGGTGAGGGACTGGGATCTTTGGGGTTGGGGTGAGCCCTAAAATCTCCTGGAAGTGCGAAGGGACGTGTGCTGGAAGTGTAGAGTGACCTGGATGTTCTGGTGGGAATGTGGGAATGGTGGTAGGGTCAAGTGCGTCAGTGGCACGGAGGGTGAGGGACTGGGATCTCTGGGGTCGGGATGAGCCCTAAAATCTCCTGGAAGTGCGAAGGGGCATGTGCTGGAAGTGTAGAGTGACCTTGATGTTCTGGTGGGAATGTAGGAATATGGGAATGGAGGTGGCCCTGGCAAAGTCTGTGAGAGGGTCAAGTGCATCAGCAGCGTGGAAGATGTGAGCCTGGGCATCCCCCATGGGGAACCTTTGGGGTTGGGATGAGCCCTAAAATGTGCTGGAAGTACAAAGTGACCTGGATGTTCTGGTGGGAATGGGGTCGGGTCAAGTGCATCAGTGGCGTGGAAGATGTGAGCCTCAGCATTCCCTGTTGGGAATTTCTGGGGTTGGGATGAGCCATAAAATCTCCTGGAAGTGCTCTGTGAAATGTGCTGGAAGTGCGAAGTGACCCGGATGTTCTGGTGGGAATGTGGGAATGGAGGTGGTGACAGGGTCAAGGACATCAGCGGCATGGAGGGTGAGGGACTGGGCGTTCCCCATGGGGACTCAGTGGGGTTGGGATGAGCCCTAAAATCTCCTGGAAGTGCTCCGTGAAATGTGCTGGAAGTGCGAAGTGATCCGGATGTTCTGGTGGGAATGTGGGAATGGAGGTGGCACCAGCAAAGTCCGTGACAGGGTCAAGTGCACCAGCAATGTGGAAGGTGTGAGCCTGAGGATCCTTTTGGGATTGGAATGATCCTTAAAATGTGCTGGAAGTACAGAGTGACCTTGATGTTCTGGTGGGAATGTGGGAATGGCAGTAGGGTCAAGTGCGTCAGTGGTGTGGAAGGTGGGAGGCAGAGATTCCCGGGAATTTTTGGGATTGGGATGAGCCAGAAAATATCCTGAAAGTGCTCCTTAAAATGTGCTGGAAGTGCTCCATAAAATGTGCTGGAAGTGTGAAGTGACCTGGATTTGGTGCTGGGAATGTGGGAATGGGGTTTAGTGGTGGCACCTCCAGCCTTGGGGTCATCAAGGATGAGTTTTTGGGACAGGACACAGGGAATGGCTCCCAGTGCCAGAGGGCAGGGATGGATGGGATTTTGGGAGGGAGTTGGTGGCTGGGCTGGAATTCCCAGAGAAGCTGTGGCTGACCCTGGATCCTGGCAATGTCCAAGGCCAGCGTGGAGCACCCTGGGATCGTGGAAGTGGCCTTACCCTTGGAAGGGCTGGAATGGGGTGGGATTGAAGTTCCCTTGCGCCCAGCCATTCCACAGTTCTATAAAAGTTGGGAAGACCACGCCAGGGAATCCTCTGCCAACTAAAACCATGGAATTCCAGATTTTATTGGAAAGGGCCCAACCCCCTCCTTCCCTGGGACTTCCCTCTGACCTCCAACTGCATTGATGGAGCTCCTGGAATTTCGGAGTGCAGAGGAGGACTTTTCCCCTCATTCCAACGCTTTTTCCATGTTTTTTCCGGGCAGGAGTTCCTCTCTCCACGCAGTGGGGCCCTCAGGGCTACTTCTACCCCATCCAGATCGCCCAGTACGGGCTGAGCCACTACAGCAAGAACCTGACGGAGAAGCCGCCGCACGTGGAGGTGTACGAGACGGCCGGGGACGGGAATGGGAACGGGGAATGGACCGTGCCCAAGGGCTGCTCCCTCACCACCGTCTGGGACAAGACCCGGCTCACCGGGGTCAAACAGTTCTCCTGCCCAGGTGGGTGGTGGGAATTCCAGCGGGTGGTGGAGCAGGGAGTGGGAGTTGTTGGGTTCTGGGGTTTTGTTTGGCCTTTGTTCCCAGTCCTTCATTCCCAATCCTTTTCATTCCCAATCCTTCATTGCCAATCCTTTGTTCCCCATGCTTTTAATTTCTAGTCCTTCATTCCCAATCCTTGATTCCAGTCCTTCGTTCCCAGTCCTTTTCATTCCTTATGCTTCATTTCCTGTTCTTTTCACTCTTCATCCTTTTCATTCTGCATCCTTTTTATTCTGCATCCTTTTTCTTCCCAATCCTTTGTTCCCAATCCTTCATTCCCAGTCCTTTCTTCCCAGTTCTTCATTCCCAGTCCTCCATTTCCCATCCCTTTCATTCCTTGTCCTTCATTCCCAGTCCTCCATTCCCCATCCTTTTCGTTCCTTATCCTCCATTCCCAGTCCTCCATTCCCAGTCCTCCATTCCCCATCCTTTTCATTCCTTATCCTTCATTCCCAATCCAATCAGGTGAAACAGCCCAGAAACGCTGAATTATTGAAGGGCTGCTCTAAAAGCTTTGGAATCCCTCCCGGGAGCGGGGCTGGCCTCTGGAATCCGCTCCAACCCTTTGGAAATGGGAGTCTTTCCGTGCTGAGCGAGCCTTTTCCGGGGTTGCTTTTGCAGAAAGCTCCGAGGGCATCTCCCTGGAGCTCAACAACGGCCGGGATTTCATCATCTCCTTTGACCTGAAGCTGCTGAGCAATGGCAGCGTGTCCGTGGTGCTGGAGACCACGGAGAGGAACCAGCTCTTCACCGTGCACTACGTGTCCAGCACGCAGCTCATCGCCCTCAGGGACCGGGACATCTTCTACGGCATCGGAGCGCGCAGCAGCTGGAGCACGCTCACCCGGGACCTGCTGACGGATCTCCGCAAGGGCGTGGGGCTCTCCAACACCAAGGCGGTGAAGCAAACCAAGATCATGCCCAAGAGGGTGCTGCGCTTGGTGGCCAAGGGCCGCGGCTTCCTGGACAACGTCACCATCTCGGCCACCGCGCACATGGCCGCCTTCTTCGCCGCCAGCCGCTGGCTGCTGCGCAACCAGGACGAGCGCGGCGGCTGGCCCATCATGGTCACCAGGAAACTGGGGGAAGGCTTCAAATCCCTGGATCCGGGCTGGTACTCGGCCATGGCGCAGGGCCAGGCCATGTCCACGCTGGTCAGGGCCTACCAGCTGACCAAGGAGCCGGCGTTCCTGGGCGCGGCGCTCCGGGCCACGGCGCCCTTCAAGCTGCCGGCGGAGCAGCGCGGGGTCAAGGCGGTGTTCATGAACCGGCACGACTGGTACGAGGAGTACCCCACCACGCCCAGCTCCTTCGTGCTCAACGGCTTCATGTACTCCTTGATCGGCCTCTACGACCTGAAGGAGACGGCCGGGGAGAAGCTGGGCAAGGAGGCGCGGCTGCTCTACGAGCGCGGCATGGAGTCGCTCAAGGCCATGCTGCCGCTCTTCGACACCGGCTCGGGCACCATCTACGACCTGCGGCACTTCATGCTGGGCACGGCGCCCAACCTGGCGCGCTGGGACTACCACACCACGCACATCAACCAGCTGCAGCTGCTGGGCTCCATCGACGACGCGCCCGTCTTCAGGGAGTTCATCAAGAGGTGGAAGAGTTACCTGCGGGGAGGGCGGGCCAAGCACAACTGAGCTCCTCCCCGTCCTTCCCGCGGTTCCGACGGGTCCTTCCCAAAATTGTGGGCCTTAAAACTGCTCCGGGGAGGGTTTGGGATCGGGACGCTCTCTCCCGCGTTGAGGTTGGGTTTTGTTGGGATTGGTTTTTCCTTTTCCGAGGAAAACGTTTGCAGAAGCCATAGAAGTCTTGGAAGCGCGGTCGCTGCCTGGAGAGCTCATCCAGGGCCTCTTAAACCGGGATTTTGTGTCCGTGTTGGAGCAGCTCCCGTGGGATGAGCGCCGTCCATGGGAATCACTCGGAGCCTGGGAGTGCAAAGCGTGGCTTTAAAGTGGGGGGGGTTTCCTAGGGATTCGCTTTTTCGGGATGAAAAATCCGCAGTTGGAATTTTTTGCCAGTTCTCTGCCTGGAGATCCTGGAGCTGGAGGGTTTCTTCATGGAAAACACGTGCCCGGCATCATGGAAGCACAACTGGGAGCCTGGAGCACACAGGCCTGGGCCACCAGCACCCGTGTCCCCCTGGAGCTGGGATCCTTATCCCTGTCACCAGTGTCCCCTCGGAGCTGGGATCCCTTATCCTGGTGTCCCCTTGGAACTGGGATCCTTTTTCCTGGAGCTCTGTGTTTTCTTTGGGATTTTGGAATCCCATCTGGGAGGTTCCTCAGAGCTTTGGGGGCGTTTTCAGGAATTGCTGAGTGGGACGTGGAGCTCGTCCAGAGTTCCTTGGGAAATTCAAGAATTTGGGAATTTTCATTTTTCTCCTGCTGCAGCCCATGCAGCATTTTAACAGTTCCATCCCAGAGGTTTTTCCAGCTCTCCCTGGGCTGGAATTCCCAGAGAAGCTGTGGCTGCCTCTGGATCCCTGGAATGTCCAAGGCCAGCTTGGAGCAGCCTGGGACAGTGGAAGGTCCCTATGGAATGGAATGAGCTTTAAGGTCCTTCCCACCCAACCATTCCATGATTCCATGATCCCACCGGCTGCCTGATCCTGAACTCCTGGATGGACTTTGGGAATTCCCACTGCTCCCATTCCATGGTGGAGCTGATCCCAATCCCAAAATCCCGGGCACAAGGACAACACCCATCTCCATCTTTTTATTGCTTTCATTTTTTGAGGCTTTTCCTTCATTTCTCACCAATCTTGGAGCGACTTTTTCCTGGCTTTAATCCGCACACTCTGGTTGGATCCATCCATCCAATGGATGGCAGAGGAGAAATTCCAGTACCAAAGGTAGCAGAGGGGAATTTTTTCCATGCCCATGGAAACCCAATGGACACAAACCCACCCCAAACTTGGGATTCCTTCTCAAAAATCCGCTCCATCCTCCCCCTGCACGTTCCTTCCATTGTTTTCCCAGCTGGAAAACCCGGAGAGCCTCCTTGGGTGCTGCTCCAGGATGGTGTTGGTGCCTTACAGAGGCTGGAATTCCTCTTGGTTGGTTTTTTGGGAATTGATGCCGATGGTGGGGTTGGAGCGTGGCCGATTTTCCCGCTCTGGAAGCGCAGGATGGGGGGCATTCCAAGGTTTCCCTCCTGTTCCACCTCTTGTCCTTCCATCACCTTCTGGTGGCCTTAGACAGGTGGAGCTTCCAGGAATTCCCAGAGGCTGTAAATCCATGGAGAATCCATGGGGATATTCCTGGTATTCCTTAAATTCCGTTGTGCATTGGAAGAGGATCCTTGACCATGCCGGCAGTGCCCAAAACTTCATGGAATTCATTCCAGTTTGGGATCTTTTTCTTCATTTTCCATCTTCAAGCTCCCAAAGATCTTTGGGACCAAGATCAGCTTTGATCCCAGATTTTCCCCAAGATCCATTGGCTCTTCCCATAGGATTTTTTCCTCCATGGATGCTGCTGGAAGTTTGGGATGGGCATTCCAAGGTTGTGCCTCCTGTCCTTCCATCACCTTCTGGTGGCCTTAGCACAGGTGGAGCTTCCAGGAATCTCCACCAGAGGCTGCAATTCCATGGAGAATCCACAGAGAATTCCTGATACTCCTTAAATTCCATTGTGCATTGGAAGAGGACCCTTGGCCATGGAGCCGATCCCAGAACTTCTTGGAATTCATTCCAATTTAGGATTTCTTTGTTCATTTCCACCTTCAAACTCCCGGAGATCTTTGGGACCCGGATCAGCTCCGATCCCAGATTTTCACCCGGAGATCCGTTGTCTCTTCCCGTGGGATCCCCTCTCCTTGGGTCCCCCACCCCTACAGCACAAGCACAACCCCCCCCTGGATCCGGGCATTCCCTGGGATCCAGGCATTCCCTGGGATTCGGGCATTCCCTGGGATCCGGGCATTCCCTGGGATCTGGGCGTTCCCTGGAAGCTGCTCATTCCCGTTCTCCTCCTCCCCGGGCGTGGCTTGGCTGGGATTTTGTTGGATTTCCCGGGATTTTCCCGAGGATCCCGATGGAAAATATGCAATAACTTGTTTACAGGATGCTCCAGGCAGGGCGCTCCTTTAAGCACAATGTGCACAGGATAGTTTTGTATTCCGCCCCTCCGGAATTTTTGGTGGGAAGAGGTTCTCCTACGTTTCTATGGGACATTGGGAATGCTTGGAAAGCTTTCTAAGACTGGGAAATAAATTTTTTTATCTTAAGAAAAAAAAACCCTTGGGATGTCTTCCTTATTTGGGGATTTTCCAAGTATTTTATTTTCCAGATGTATTCCAAGCTTTTTTTCCTGTGGTGGCTTTGAGGCGTCATGGTTTTAAGGAGGTTTTCTTCTGGAAAAGTGGGAAAATGTGGATTTTTCCCGTTAATTAAGGGTTTGGTGATTGAGGGAAGGAGCACAAGTGGTGGATTCCTGTTGGGAATTATTCCTGGTAAATCCAGCTCGTTTGGAATTTTTTGGGAATTGTTAAATGAGGATTTTAACGGAGCGGTCACTAAAAATATCCCAGTGTTGGGAATGGGGAAATGCAGCTCCAGGGAATCCCAGAGCCCCTTCCAGGAATCCAGGGGAGCTGGAGAGGGATTTGGATCAGGGAGGGAGGGGCAGGACACAGGGAATGGCTGGAAAAGTGGAGATTTAGATGGATGTTGGGAAGGAATTCCCAGCTGGAATGGAATTCCCAGAGAAGCTGTGGCTGCCCCTGGATCCCGGGGCAGTCGGAGGTGTCCCTGCCCATCCCACCCAAAATATTCTGGGACTCTTCCGAGGGATTCCCATTCCTTGGCACGTTGGGATTGAAAAGAGCCTTGGAGCATCCCTGAAAGTGGGAACAGAATTCCAGAGCCCCGGGAAGCCCTGTCCAGGGAAAAGCTGTGTCCCAGTGCTGGCAGGATGGGGTTAATTCCCAGGAATTCCCAGGACTTTCCTGTGGGATTGAAGTTCGGGATAGAGCTGGGAATCCTCCAGCCCTGCCCTGCTTCTCCCAGTTCCTGAGTAACTAAGGGATAATAATTAATTATTAATAATAATAAACCGAGTCCGCTCATCCCTCTCCATCCCGCTGGAATCTCCCACTCTCCGAACTTGGAAAAGCCATTCCCAGCAGAATACTGCAGGAAAAGCAGCAGATTTTTGGGAAGCAGAACGGGAAACTCACCGGGCTGGGATTCATTCCCATCCAGCTGGGAATAATCCGGGAATGAGGAGCGGCGGGAGGGCTGGAGTTGCCGGGCTGCTCTGGAGGAGCTCCGGGAGTTTTCCAGAGGCGCTGGGAGCGGGAGATGCTCGGCAGGGCTGGGAATTGATATTTTTTCCTGCTTTTTTTCCACTTCCTCGTCGCTGGCT
The DNA here is from genome assembly GCA_035584835.1 of Tangara arthus. Taxonomy (NCBI): domain Eukaryota; kingdom Metazoa; phylum Chordata; class Aves; order Passeriformes; family Thraupidae; genus Tangara; species Tangara arthus. Next base: position 1,470,023 of record JAWMQZ010000021.1, on the reverse strand, counting down.
CCGATCCCGGCCGCGTTTGGCCGCGCTGATTTCCGGGTTTATCTGGGAGCCTTTTCTCCTTGGAAGAGCCAAGGTTCATTCTCTCCCAAAACCTGGGAATTGCCGGCTCCGGGATCATCTCTGGCGGCGCTTCCCGGCGGGATCGTGCGTCTGGAAAAGCCGCGCCCGCCCGGCCGCGAATTCCATGTGGGCAGTGTTTGTTCCCAGTGAGTAATCCCGGGATTTGGAGGCAGCGCTGGAAAACGCCGCATCCAGCGGCGGCTCCGAGCAGCGCCGTAAGTCCCGGCTTGTCCCCTCTCCGGCATTCCCAGCTTTTCCCGCTGATCCCGAGGGTCGGCTCCCGGGAAGTTCGGGAATGCGGGAAGGGGAATGGGAATGGGAATGGGAAAAGCGCCGGGGCAGCGGGAGCATTCCCGGCCCTCCCACGGCTCCCGGTGCGGGCATCGCGGAATTCCCGGGAAGTTTCGCTCGGGAGCGGGATGGGGTCTGGGATCCCGCGGGAAGGACGGGTGGGAGCGGCGGATTCCTGGCATGGAAAAGCTGCGGATCCCGGCGGATCCCGGCGAATTCCAGCGGCAACGACAACAACAACAACAACTCCCACAAAGCCGCCGTTGTCCCGCCGGGAGCGCTCCTGGCACGGCCCGCGCCGCTCCCGCTCTCCCGGCTCCGCTGGGAACGCGAACGGGGCCGCTCGGGAATTCCCGAATATTCCCGGCCCGTGGAAAAGCGGCGCTGGAGCTGGCACGGAACGAGGGATGAGCCGGGGAGAGCCGGGCCAGGGGGTGGGATCTGCCATGGGGAGGGATAGGGATGTTCCATAGGGAAAGGATGTGCTGTGGGGAGGGATGAGGAAAAGAAAGGGAAAGGGAAGGGAAAGGGAAAGGAAAAGGAAAAGGAAAGGAAAGGAAAGGAAAGGAGAAAATGTGCCGTGGGAGCTGTGCCATGGGCAGAGGACGGTGACAAGGTGACAGGGCCGGGCTCCTGGCATGGCAGCAGGGCGGGTGGCAGCGCTGCCGGGTGGGGACATCGGTGCCAGGTGGGGACATTGCTGGGCTGAGCCGGCAGCTCCCGGGCCGGAGCTGCGGCTGCAGGGCTGGGAGAGCCCCGGGAGGGGTCGGGTGGGACTGCAGGGAACCGGGGGAGGGAGAGGAGGAGGAGGAAATTAAGGAGGAGGAGGAAGAAGAGCAGGAGGAGGAAGAACAAGAGGAGGAGGAGGAGGAGGAAGAGGAGCTGTTGCAGGCACCTGAGCGAAGCCGCAGCGCTGGCAGAGGTGACTCGCCGGGGTCACAGCCCCGCCATGTCCCCATCCCATTCCCATTCCCATTCCCAGCTGGGAAGAGCCCGAGCAGGAGGAGGGGGAGGAGGAGGAGGAGCAGGAGGAAGCAGGCCCGGCCCGGCCCGGCCCGGCCCGCAGGGTGTGCCCGGCCCCAGTGACTCACTGTGCTCGCTGCCCTCGTTGTGCTCCCAAACCACAAATTCCTGCCTGAGGCCGGGCCTGGAGCCTCCTCCTGCTTCCCACAGGGAACTGGGAATGGGAACAGGGACAGGGAATGGGGAACAGGGACAGGGAACAGGGACTGGGAGCAGGGAGTAGGGGACAGGGAGCAGGGAACAGGGAATGGAGAGAGGGAACAGGGAATAGGGAACAGGGAAGGAAGCCCTGCCACAGGAATGGCTGGGTCAGGATGGATCCAGGTGCTTCCAGCTCAGGGATCCCATCCAGGGACTCTGGGCACAGGGGGATCCTGTACCTGGAAGGAGCCTCTGGAGGGCTCATTCCTTTGCTCTCTGAGAATCCCAGAATTCCAGGTCAGAAGGGCCCTTAAAACTCATCTCACTCCAGCCATCGCAGGGACCCTTCCATGAACAGATTCCAGCCTGGCCTGGGACATTCCAGGTATCCAGGGGCAGCCACAGCTGCTCTGGGAATTCCAGCCCAGCCCCTGCCACCCTCCCAGGGAACAATTCCTAATTCCCACTATCTCATCCATCCCTGCCCTCTGGCACTGGGAGCCATTCCCTGTGTCCTGTCCCTCCATCCCTCGTCCCCAGTCCCTCTCCAGCTCTCCTGGAGCCCTTCAGGCCCTGGCAGGGGCTCTGAGCTCTCCCTGGAGCCTTCTCCTCTCCAGGTGAGCACCCCCAGCTCTGCTCCAGAGGGGCTTCAGCCCTTGGAGCACCTCCAGGCTCTCCTCTGGATTTGCTGCAGCAGCTCCACGTCCTCTCTGTGCTGGAGGCCCCAGGGCTGGATGCAGCACTCTGGGTGGGGTTGCTGCTGCAGAGGCGTCACCTCCTGCTCCTCCTGCCCATGCCCAATTTCGGGCTAAATTTGAACTTAGTTCCTGTCCAGCCTGTTCCTGTCCATCGGGCTTCTCACCAGAACAGGATAAAACACCTCAGTCAATGGCTTGCAATGCAAGTGTCAGGCATGGGGGAATCAGTCTGCCAAGGGAAACCCGGAGCTCTGTGCCAGGGTGCTGCTCCTGGGCATGAAGGATGAGCTGCTCTTTAGGAAACCCCCATGACACAGAATGGTTTGGGGTTGATCCTTATCAGATCCATCCCTGCAGATCTGGGAGTGCAGTTCTTTTACCTGCCCCACTGATAATTGATTTCACTTCATTTAGAAATCAAAGCAGCAAAGAGGAACTCACAGAGGAGGTTCTGCCTTCCCACCCCCCAGCTTGCTGTGGTTCCAAGCCAGTGCTGATCTTGCCCCCCCACTAAATATGAGACTTTAAAATCAATCATTAATAGCTTTAAAAGGTTTGTACAGCAACAACCAGGCTCACTCATGTTTGAACATTAACAGATGTATTTTTCCTTAACAGTGGGTTCTTTTAGTCAAATTCTAGAGGTTATAAAAAGGATTATCTATGCCAGTGATTTTTTTTTCTGGTACATTTTTAGACTGGGCTCATGGAATAAGCTCCTGAAGCTCCAAATTGAAAAGACAAAGGTTAATCCCTTAAGAGCTGGATAAACAATCAGTCATTAAGGGATGGAAAGCATTAGCACAGGGCGAGCAGAGGCTGAAGGGCAGCAGGGGAGGATGCATTGGCCTCACCTGGGTGTGGGGGGCCAAGTCCTGCTGCCAGGGGTGTGTGCCACAGCAGGGGCAGAGGGCCATGGCTCAGGGTGCAAACCAGATGGGTTTATTCGTGTTTGGCATTTCAGTAGGGAGGAGGGAACGTGGGGACAGAGGGTCCCTGCAGCAGGGCAGCCCCCAGCACTGCAGAGCTGCAGCTTGGGCAGCTCCAGCTAAAGCTGTGCTTCAGAGGCTGCCCCTGTGCTGGAAATGGCCTTGGGGAGGAGCGCCAGGGCTCTGCTTCCAGTGAGGGCTCAGCTGGCATGTCTTTGTCCTGCAGGATTAGCTCTGGGCGTTTTATTTCAGGTACTGATGTGCCTCTGTGTTTGTGCCTTGGCATCACCTCCTTCCTCACCATCGCTGGAGCAGCTGAGTCTCACCTTCGGCTGTCGTGTGCAGACAGAAGTGTCCCTGAGGTCAGCCTGGAGGTGCACACAAGGGCTCTGAGACAGGAACGCATTCATCTGCTGCGTTTCAGCCCAGGGGCAGCACTGAAACCAGCCGAGAGCACCAGGCACTGAGAGACAGGACAGGGAGCACCTGGTGATGAGGGGCCACTGTGCCCCACACTGTGCCCCACACAGCCCCGGGGATGAGGGGTCACTGTGCCCCACACAGGGGTGACTGTGCCCCACACAGCCCCAATAATGAGGGGTGACTGTGCCCCACACAGCCCCGGGAGGAAGGAGGTCAGAGCAGCCAGGAGAGAGAGCTGCAGCATAATGAGGGAGGGAACAATAGCTGGGAAGGGATAAAAAGATCTGGCTGTGGAGACAGCAGAGCAGAGGTGTTGCTCAAGGTGCTCCTACCCCCATCTGCTTCAAACCTGTTGGAAGAGAGCTCAGAAAAGGGGGCTTTTAATACTCAGTTTAAACTCCTGACATTTCTTTGTCATTACTGCATTTTCAGATATTCCTGAAATAAAATAAAAGTGAGAATTGGCATCAGGCTAAAAATCAGGATTCATTATGTGGCAGCGCTAAACCGAACGATTTGATTCCCATTTCCATGGCTGGTATTTTCCAGGCCATTCCTTCCCCTAATTAACCCTTGGGCAGGAACGGGAGGCAGCGAGGGAGGGCAGTTTGCAGAAAGGCAGACTGCTGTGAGGGATGGAGAGGCCGAGCCGGTGCTGTGGGCAGGAGGGGGCTCCACCTGCCAGCACCACTTGGGTTTCACCCTGGCAGCCAGGGGTGAAAGGCGGGCGGGAATTGCACCTGCCCTGCTCTTTGTTTGCCGTGCTTTGTGCCAGCAGTGCCAGAGCAGGTCTTTGGACCCATTAGACAGAGCCATGAGGGATCATTGCCAGGAGCTGTGGGCGCTCCAGGCCGGGCACAAGGGGAGCAGGGTGGATTTCCTGGGGCACAAGGGGAGCAGGGTGGATGTCCCGGGGCACAAGGGGAGCAGGGTGGGTGTCCCGGGGCACAAGGGGAGCAGGGTGGGTGTCCCGGGGCACAAGGGGAGCAGGGTGGATGTCCCGGGGCACAAGGGGAGCAGGCTGGGTGTCCCGGGGCACAAGGGGAGCAGGCTGGGTGTCCCGGGGCACAAGGGGAGCAGGGTGGGTGTCCCGGGGCAGGGGAACCAGTCCACCAGCCCCGGCTCCGAGAGCGTGCGGGGCAGTGCGGGGCGTGCCTCGGCCCAGAGCAGCTCGTGTGGAGCTGATCGGGAGGAAATGTGGGCAGGCAAGGCAGGAAGGAGGAAGGAGGGCAGCTCCAGAGGGCTCCAGCAGCTCCGGAGGGGTTTGGGAACAGCAGCAGGAGGCACCTCCACCAGCTCGGATTTGCGGCTGTGCCTGCATTGAAGGATGATGTTCCGGGCTCTCACCTCTCATTACATTACTGCCCCCTGATTTCACTGCTTAGCTTGGAAAAGCTCTCTCAAGTCAGCTTTAACATCTCTTTTACAAGTTTGGCACCTGAAACTGTGCCTGATTTTAGCTGTTCAAGGTTTTGAGGGTTGAGAAGACCTATTTTAACCAAATAGATCACCTGATCAAATCTACATTAAACATCAATAAACGATTTTGCCAACACTTAAATATATAAAGAACTATCAAGAGGGAAATTTAATTGAAAATCCAATATGAACGTATTGCTAATATTTGCTAAACATCAGCAGATGATGTTGGCTATGATGCTGATGCAATTACAGGTGTTTTCTGAGCTCTATTTGACTTCTTCTGTCCCAGGCTTGGCGTCTGCCCCCACTTGTGCCCACATGAGGAACCTTGCAGGGCTGGAAGGAGGCACCTGCAGGGTCCCACTGATCCTCAGCAGTGCCCTACCAGGAGCTGGGTCATAGCTTTGGTCACAGCACCTCAGAGGCAGCGCCACATTCACTCCCCCTGTGCATTAGCTAGCAAATTCTTAATTGAAATATTTAATTTTGTCTCCTCTGGTATGTGATCTTCAGTGTTTCCGACCTGTTTGTCTTCTTGGCCATTTGAGGAAATTGTATAATGTGAGTATTAATGTGCTATCAAACTGCCTCAGCAGAATTGTCTTTATTGGCCAGGAGCTGAACAAAAGAGCTTTTCTACTGAGGACAGTAATTTCAGTTTAAATGGCCATATAGGAAGAAGGCAAGATTGCTCCCTGCTGTAATTAGAACAAGTTTTCCCGGATCCTGTGTTATCTTTAGGCTCTGGAAGTGTAGTTGCTCTACTAGGATTAATAACTCACCTCCATTAACTCCAATTATTGCTGTGCTGTGTTGCTATTGCAAACCATTTGCATATTCAGGAATACAGAAGGGACTCGAGAACAGCTTCATTACCCTTGTTGGTTTATAATATTAAAAAGGCCAAAAGGGAGAAGCAAAGCCCCCGGGGGGAGCACTCTGTGGGGCTCCCATGGGACCTCAGCCTGGCCTGCTGGACACTCCCTGCCCAGTGCTGGACACTGCCCAGCTCCCTGCTGACCCCAGAGCCACCACCTTGTCCCCAAGGCACAGCACTGCCACTGTGCCCCAGAGCTCACACCCCGTGGGACTCTGCCTCCCCGGGGCACACACATGCTGTGTGAGATCCACTTAATGAGCCCAGGAACAGCTTTTGTTTTCCAGACAGCAAAATGTCAGCTCAGACATGAAAAAGCAGAGAGGAGCCGGCTCCTCTGGTGCTGGAGGGGAGGGAGCTGCTCCCAGGCCACAGCAGGCCCTGGGGAGACCCTGCAGGGCTGGAGCACAGCGTGATGCTGTCAGCCCCTAAACTGCGGGGTGAGTGCCCAGGGACAGCAGCTGCTGCTCTGCAAGGACAGCGAGCACAGGAACACCATGAGAGCTCAGAGCCACAGAATGGCAGGTGGCCTCCAGGACCATCGAGTCCCCACCCTGCAGTGCCACATCCACGGGGATTTTAAATCCCTCTGGCATGGGCACTCCACCATTGCCCTGGCAGCTGTGCCAGGCTGCACAACCCTTTGGGTGAAGAAATTTCCCCCTGTTCAGCCTCAGGGTCCCCTGGCAGAAGCGGGGTTTGTTTTCCCCTGGTTCAGAGGGAGCAGAGTCCGGCCCCACCCGCACCTCCTGTCGGGGAATTGGGCAGGGCGAGCTCCTTTCTGCACATCCCCTGGCAGCCCTGCGTGCCCTATCTGCCACGGACACGTCCAATTACCCTTATCAGCTCTTGAGCTGCCACTTCCCCGGAAAGGCAAACAGCGGCAGCGGGGCTGGCTGGGGGAGGATGCGCGGCAGGGCTGCCCCTCCTGCCCTCACCTGGGCACGGCTCCCTCTGCCCTCACCTGGGCACGGCCGCTCCCCTGCCCTCACCTGGGCACGAACTCCTTCCCGCACCAGAACAGCTCCTGGGCTGCCCTGGGCCGCAGGGTCCCTGGGGCTGGTGCAGAGCTGCCCACAGAAACCTGCCCTTCACAAGGGGAAAGGAAAATATTGTGTGATAAAGGGAATATTGTAAAGTATTTTCTACACTGCGGGCAGAAGTATTTTAAAATGAAATAAATTGTATTTTGGGCTCCCTGTGGAAAGCCTGCAGGGTGTATAAACGAGTGATGGGAAGAGATGCTGTCTTCTGTGGCACATGAAAAAGGAATAAAAGAAGCTTCAGGAACTGAAGAAAGAAAACAATGTGGTAAATTGTTGTTTGACCTAAAGAGTTTCCTAAGGTGAAGGCGAATGAAGTTCTCCAGAAACCAAGAGGTAGGTCACAAGCCAATTGGGGTAAAGTGTGAAATAGGCATTTTTGCAGCAGGTAAGGTGTCCTGTGGTGGGGAGTTGAGAGCAGCTCAATCTCCAATCTCTGTGCTCACCTGTCCTTTCCAGCAGCTCTCCCGAGCGAGATGCAGCGTGCCTTAAACCCTCTCTGTGTGTATATATGTATACATTTTCCCTCTCTACGGGCAGGTGTTGTGGTGACCACTCCCCAGGGTCCTTTCCAGCAGCTCTCAGCCTGCACCTGGCCTGGGCCCCTTGCTGGTACCAGCACACCCTGAGATGCTGACATCCGAGCCTTCTGATAACCAGCAGCAACAGGTAGAAGCAGCTGGATGCAGGAGCAGCCTGTTCCCTTCACACTCCCCCACACCACAACAGCTCAGCACTAATTGGACTGACTGGGAATTTCCATTTGTGCTCCAGCACACTTTCGTTCCTCGTTAGGGATATATCATCCGTTTGGGTTAAATCAGCTGTTAGCGGAACAAAACATTCAGTTTAATGGAAATCAGTGGTATAAAATCCCAGATTTTGCAGAAAATGCATTAAGAGGCAGAGCTGGAAGGAATTCAGCTCCAGCTCTACCAGACAGAAACCAAGTCAGCTCCAGGCATATGCTGGAGCGATGGAGGAAAAGGTGCTAATGCAACATGCTTCGTGTTGTGCTCCAAAATAAGAACAGCTCGGCGTGGCAAGCAGGAAGGCACTCGTTTGCTGGCTGTGGAAGAAGGCATAGAACAGCATGGCTGAGAAAAAATCTGCCTCATTCTTTACTCATGCGTTTGGACCTTTTGCAGCTGAAGCACTGCAGCCAGAATGTGCGAACTGCTGCAGCCAGGATGTGAGATCTCCATTCCCAGCAGGCTCAGAAGGGCCAGGCTGAGGGCAGGGATGAGCTGCCTGGAAAGCACAGGCTGCTCAGGTGCAGGGATTTGCCATCAACCCTGCCAGGGCAGGGAGGCAGCTTGCGCCTGTAATCCATGTCAGCTACTGTCACAACCAGAGCCTGTTCAGCGGCCCACCCTTCCCAAGAGCCATTGAAAAACGAGATGACACTCAGAACAAGGTTACAGGGATGAGTCAGGTATCTTGGAAAATCCTGCCCTGGCAGGGAAGACTGAATAAATTGTAATGTCAGACCAGATTATAAATCCGGGCTTGGAGTGTGTAGTAACAGACCAAGAGTACTGCAGGTGAAGAATGGGAAGGATGGATTCAGTACAGAGCACTTCTGCCTTCAGGTGTTTGCACCTTTGTGTTCATCCTTCAGTACACACACTGGTACCTCAGGAATGTCCTGTCAGTCCAGCTGTCACCTCTCCATGCAGCCACGGATTCCCCAGGGGTGAATCTCTGTCATGTCAGCGTTCCCCCGAGGTCAGCGTGACCTGCAGGTGCCTGGGCAAGCACAGCACATGTGGAACATCCTCTGGGCAGATCATCATCCTCTGGGCTGAGCACCATCCTCTGGGCAGATCTCCATCCAACGGGCTGAGTGCCATCCTCTGAGCAAATCATCATCCTCTGAGCAGATCATCATCCTCTGGCCATGCTGCCAGCATAGCAGCTCCCCTGGGCCTGCTCCCCTGCCCGGCCTTGCCTGCACCTCAGCCTGGCTCCAGCACCAGCACGAAGCCCAGGAATGCCTCCTTCCTCGGCAGCTGTGTGCTCCCAGAATGGCTGCTCAACCTTTCGCCTTTCCAGTCTGGGTTTGCAGCGCTGCTCAGGTAACCAGGGAGGCAGGCTGGAGTTCAGAGCAAGTGTTTGCTGATGGTATCAGCACGGCTTCAGTGTGACTCAAAATTTGCTCAAGACAGGAAACTCCAGCAAGCTGCCACAAGAAGCTGCAGTGAGCCGTGGCATTGAGAAGTCACTAGTGAAACAGCTCTTACAAAGGGATAGAGAAACTAAAAGGTTTCTCCTCTACTAATAGCATCAGTTTGCATATTTTATTGCTTTTTTACACAATAATCCAAGTCCTTCATTAAAATAAATTCTGCTTTGGGTCATACAGCTGACTCTCAGAGGAGCAAGATGGCTTTTCCCTAAGCTGGTGAGGTAGGCTTGATATCATTGCGCTGCATTTGCCATGTGTCTGGCTCGTGGGTTGGGTGTTTGCTTTCCTGGGAATATGAAGAGTCAGGATTTGTTTTTCCAGTGCTCTCAAATCCTAGAGGGCACCACAGAACAGCTCTGCAAACCAGGCTCGCTGTACAACATGGATTTCATAGGTGTTACACTTCTTGTCTCCTTTTTTGCTTTCCTTTCTCTTCACAATCATTTCGTATTAAAAGAATCTTAAAATACTGATTAAGCAGTTGTTAGTGGATAAAAACAGAAGGGGAAAAAACCCCTAACATACAAGAAGTAAAGGTATTGTACTTACAAAACTGAAGCTGTTGCTTTGACGTTGTAGCTTAAGTTGCCCCAAAAGTGAAGCCAGGCCAGCGACTCCATCTGCAGGCACTTGCATATTCCCACAGGGGTACAATATGCAGCTGATTTCCCAATTAAGCTTTCCCAGCAAAGAAGTTTTATAATTTAAACAGACTGAAAAGTTTGAGGAATGAATACATATTCATGAAGGACTAATAACACTCTGTCTAGAACACAGCTTTGAGCTGAGAGCAGCTCTGACTGGCTCATGTCTCACCCACCATACTTAGCGAAAATGGGAACGAGGAAGAAATGGCTGAAACCAGCAGATTGTGTTTTGCCAAGACAATAAATAATAACCATATTCTGACTCAAGTGCCAAATGTATAGCGCTTAATTAGAGGTCAGTAGAGCATATTTCTGCTCAGCTGTTCCATTTACAGCAATTAACATGTTCGTGTCACTTAAACTGGGTTGCAGAGCAGATTTCAAAGGGTTGAGTGAAAGCAGAATGAGGGAAGGGCTGTTCCACCTCTGGCAGCAGCTCGGGAGCAGCACCCTTGGCACCCACCCGCCGGCAAAGCGCGGTCTCAGCCTCGGCGCAGCACCACCCTGCCCCGCACTCTGCGGGCTGAGGGGACCCTGTCCCATCGCTGCGGGAGCTGAAGTGACCCTGCCCCATTCCCGGAGGGCTAAAGGGACCCTGCCTCCGGCCACCGTTCCCGTCCCGCCGGCCCGGGCCGTGCAGTGACACGGTCAGGCACCGGCGGCCGTGCGGGGCTCCACGCCCGCCGCGCCGCGTGGGCTCCGCCGCCGCCCGCTCCCCGGCGCGGGAGCGCTGCGAGCTCGGCGTGGCGGGCGCCCCGGGGCAGGGCAGCGCCGGTCCCGGTACCGTCCCCGTGCCCGCGGCGCGGCCCCGGTGCGGCGGGCGCGGCAGCACCGCCCGTGCGGGGGCGGCGCGGGGGGCG
>JAWMQZ010000021.1:1435628-1451015 GCA_035584835.1 Tangara arthus | reverse complement strand
GGAATATTTATTTGTGTAGTATTGATCCGCACCAAATGCCAAAGGAATTTGGGATGAAATTCCAGCAAACCTCCCTCACCCCTCCTAAGCCACATGGATTTGGAAAAGCTGGAAAAACGCAGGAATTTCAGGCTCCTCCAGGTGATTTTATCCCTTTTTTTTTTTTTTAAATATCCTTGAAGTGCCTTGTGGAAACATTCAGGAATTTAGACTAAAACTGGGAATTCTCTGGAATTTAAAAGGACTTGAATCCCTCTCCCCAGTTCCCCATTGGAATCCATTCCCTGGGAAGGAAGTTTGCATTTCCCTGGACTTGTTCTGCTGGATTTTTCCCACATGTCCCCACACCACATTTCCACGGTTATTTTCCATCACGGATCATTTCCCACAGGTTGGGAATTAACTAATTTTCATCGGGTTGCGAATTAACTTGTTTCCTACAGGTTGGGAATTATTTCCAACAGGTTGGGAATTAACTCATTTCCAACAGATTGGGAATTCACTCATTTCCATTGGGTTGGGAATTAACTCATTTTCCACACGTTGGGAATTAACCCGTTTCCACAGTTTGGGAATTATTTCCAACAGGTTGGAAATTCACCCATTTTCCTCAGGTTGGGAATTCAGTCATTTCCATCGGGTTGGGAATTAACTGAGTGACTGATTCGCCTCCAGGGAGGCACACAGAGAAGCTCTGGCCCTGCAAACGGTCGGCATTCCACCTGTTTTCCTGAAAGATTGGAATTAGGTGGATAAAAAGGGAGGGAAAATCCGGGATCGGCCGGGGCTGGGATTCGAACCCGCAGCCTCCCCTCCACCACCGCCACCATCAGGGGGCGCCCGCGCCCCGGGCCGCGCCCCTTTCCGCGTCGCCATGGTGACGCGCCGTGCGTGACGACGTCACCGGCGCCGTGCTCGCTGATTGGCGACATTTGAATCTCACGGGCGCGCGGCCGCCGCTCGGTGCCAGCCCCGCCGCGCGAGCCCCGGGCCCTGTCGCGACAGCGGCACCACCCGCGACATGAAGGCGGCGTGAGTGGCTCCGCAGCCCCGGGCGGGGAGGGGAAGGGCGGCCTGGGGGGGCCCCCGGGGGGCGGCGGCTCGGCGCGGGGCCGCCCTGCATGGCTGCCCTGTGCTCCCTCCCGGTTCCTTCGCCATCCCGGCGCTCCCGTTCTCCCGGTGCTCCCCCGTCGCGCTTCTCCCGGTTCTCCCCTTCCCTGCCCGCTCCTCCCGTTCCCTGGGCTGTCTCCCCGCTCCCGCTCCCCTCTGCCGTTCCCGGTGCGGCCGTTCCCGGTTCCCCGTTCCGGCCGTTCCCGGTGTCCCGGTTCCCGTTTCTCCGGTGCGGCCGTTCCCGGTTCCCCTGACGCTCTCTCCCCTCAGTAAGGCCAGGACGCCGCGGAGGCCGAGGAAAGCCACGAACCCCACGCAGAAGGACCCGGTGGGGGTGAGTGCCGGGCTCATCCCGAGCTCCCGATTCCCGCCCCGCCGAATTCCCGGCTTTATTGCCGGGATTGTCCCGGTTCCTGCTCATTCCCACCTCTCATTCCAGCTGTACTGCCGGTTTTATCCCTGTTTTCCAATCCCAGCTTCATTCCCAGATTTATTCCCGGTTTATCCCTGTTTCCCAATCCCAGCTTCATTCCCAGATTTATTCCCGGTTTATCCCTGTTTCCCAATCCCAGCTGTATTGCCGGGTTCATTCCCAGGTTTATTGCCGGTTTATCCCCGGTTTATCCCCGTTTCCCTCAGTCCAGGTTCATTCCCGGTTTATCCCTGTTTCCCAGTCCCAGGTGTACTGCAGGGTTCATTCCCAGGTTTATTCCCGGTTTATCCGTGTTTCCCTCATTCCCGGTTTTCCGCCCTTCCCAGGTGTCCTGCCCGGTTCATTCCCGGTTTTTCCCCCCTTCCCAGGTGCAGTGCCCGCTTCATTCCCGGGTTCATTCCTGGTTTTCCCCCCCCTCCCAGGTGTACTGCCCGGTCCATTCCCGGTCCATTCCCGGCTCATTCCCGGTTTTCCACCCGTTCCCAGGTGTACTGCCGCGTGCGGCCGCTCAGCCGGGCGGACCAGGAATGCTGCATCGAGGTCATCAACGGCACCACGGTGCAGATCCACCCTCCCGAGGGCTACCGCGTGTTCAGGAATGGCGAGTACCGCGAGGTAACAGAATTCCCGCCTGGAATTCGCCTGGAATTCCTGCCCCCGGCCCTGGAAGTGTCGGTGGAGCAGCCTGGCTTAGCACGAGGTGTCCCTGCCCTTGGCAGTGGGGTTGGCCTTAAGGTCGTTTCCCACCCAGAGTTCTGGAATTCCATGAATTCCATCCAGCTCCTGCTCTCCAAGCCTCCCCACGGTTTGTGGCACTTGCAGAGTGCAAAATCCGAAGGTTTTCCACCCAAAACCTCATCTAGGACAAAAAGCATCACTTCCCGATCTGTCAAATAGATGGGAAGGACCTTAAAGCTCATCCCATTCCATGGGAATCCACCATCCCAGATTGATCTGACCTGGCCTTGGACATTCCACAGCTTCTACCAGATGGGAATCTTAGCTGGGATGTGAAATATTTTGTTTCCAATTTCAGCTGGAATATTCCTATGGGAAGGGCATTAATGGGTCTTCAAAGGTTTAAATAAAACAGGCAAAGCTTAATTAATGAAATGTTAATTTAATTAAACGAGGTTTTGTTCAGAAATTTGGAATTCAGCTATTTCCCTAGGGAAGAGTTTTGGTGGAGAAATGAGCATCAAAAATTAAAATTTGCTTTAAAATTTATTAAAATAATTCATTAAAAAATAAAAGCAGTTTGAAATTTAGAACAATTAAAATTCATTTAAAAATTAAAATAATTTATTAATTTAAATAATTAATTTAAAATTACAATAATTCATTAAAAAATAAAACCAGCTTGAAATTCAAGAGTGAAAACTGAGGCTGGACTGAAAAAATATCCAAAATAAACACAATTCCATGAGGGAGCAGCTCCACTTTGGCCATGCTGGATGTTCCTTTGCTTGGATTCTGGGGGGAGCTGGAAGGAAATTCCAGCTTTTAGCTGTCCTTTGGGAATTCTGTGCTCCATGGGATCCCTCTGGCCACTCCAGGCCGTGGGGCTGGAATTCCAGGGTGGTTTTCCCTCTCTTGGCAGACCCAGTATTCCTTCAAGGAGGTGTTTGGCACGCTGGTGGCGCAGAAGGAGCTCTTTGACGTGGTGGCCAAGCCTCTGGTGGAGGATCTGATCCGGGGCAAGAACGGTGAGCAGAGGTCCTCTCCTGTGTCCCCATTCCCAGGATTTCAGGGTTCCTGAGGTTTGGTTGGAATTGTGGCTCAGCTCCTCACACCACACCCCTGGAAGCTCTTTCTGGAATGGGAATCCCGGGATGGTTTGGGTGGGAATGGATGATCCAGGGCTCCTGAGGTTTGGTTGGAATCAGCTTCTCACACAAAATGGGATTTAACTTCTCTTGGGCTCTTGCCTTGAAGAAATAAAGAAAAAATTGGAAAAAAAAAGGCAATTATTTAATTAATTAGGTAATTATATCCAGCTGAAATTCCCAACCTGTTCCTGTTGTTCTAATGAGATTTCAGCTTGGAATTCCTTTGGGAGCTCTTTCTGGATAGGAATCCTGGGATGGTTTGGGTGGGAATCGGTGATCCCGTGCCATGAAAGTGTTGTTGGAGCAGCCTGGCTGAGCAGGAGGTGTCCCTGCCTTTGGCAATGGGATTGGCTTTAAGGTCCCTTCCCACCCAAAGCATTCTGGAATTCCATGAATGATGCATCCAGATCCCTCTCCCTGCTCTCCCGAGTTTTCCCATGGTTTGTGGGAGTTGTGAGTTGTGAAATCAACATTTTGGGCTTTTAGCAAAGAACATTTTCAACTCCCAAAAAACCAACAAATGGCAAAAAAGCACTATAAAATCTATGGGAAGGGCATTAAAGCTCATCCCATTCTATGGGCAGGGAAACCTTCCAGTGTCCCAGGGTGCTCCAAGCCCCATCCAGTCTGGAATATTCCAGGGATGGCACAACCCGTGCCAGGGCTGGTTTGTGGCTCTTGGAGAGGATGATGGGTATTCCCAGCTGTGACCACTTTGGATGGTGTGCAATATTTGAGGTGGGTTGTTTTTTTTTTTCCCCAATCCCGTTGATTTCTCCCTTTTCCCTGCATTCCCAGGTCTCCTGTTCACCTATGGAGTGACGGGCAGTGGGAAGACCCACACCATGACAGGATCTCCTGGGGATGGGGGGCTCCTGCCCCGCTGCCTGGCCATGATCTTCAACAGCATCGGCCCCTTCCAGGCCAAGAGATTCGTGAGTGCCTCCCCAGATCCTCCCCGCAGCCCCAAATCCATGGATTCCTGCTCCAAACCTGCCACTGGAGGGATTGGAAGAGGGAAAAAAACCCACACCAAGGTCCTCGTTCCAAAAGGGTTTGGATTTCCGGGAATGCTTCTAAAGCATTCGGTGGTTTGCTGCTTACTGCCCAAGCCCATCCTAGGAAAAATCTGTTAAAACACATGGGAAGGAATCCAGCCAGGAATGTGTCAGTACTGATGGCCAAGGTGTTCCCTTCCTCGTTAGGATGGGTGATTAATAAGCATATCTTTAATTAATTAGGCGGTTGTATCCCACCGAAATTCCCAATCTATTCCTGCTGTTCTAACAGGTGATTTCAACATGGAGGAAGCCATTCCAATGATTTTTTTTTTCCCCTGGAAACAGTGGGAAACACTGGTTTGCTGCTCCATATTTCCATATTATTCCACTTCATTTCAGTAATTCCCATAAAACCAAAAATTTAATGTCTGCTCATGAAATCAGGGATATTTTTCCAAAGGCTTGCACTTGTGATGCCTAAAATATACACTGAAATAATCCTGGAATTCTCATCCTTAGGAGCTTTTCTAAAACATTATTTTGCAAATTCTTTCTGTCAGATCTTACTGGGTCGAGTGCCAATGAGGCGCATGATATTAATAAATTCATACCAGCCTAATCAGACTAATTTATGAATTGAATAATGCTTTGTTGGGCAGCACCTGGATGTTGGAATTGGCTGAAATTCCTGGGTTTTCCCTCAGGTTTTCAAGCTGGATGACAAGAATGGGGTGGATGTGCAGAGCGAGGTGGAGGCTCTGCTGGAACGCCAGAGGAGAGAGGCCCTGCCCACCCCAAAAACTCCAGCTGGGAAGTGAGTGGCTCTGGGAATAACAAAGGGAATTTATTCCCTAGAAATGGGGTTTAACTTCTCTTGGGCTCTTCCCTTGAAGAAATGAAGGAAAAATTGGAAAAAAAAAGGCGAATATTCAATTAATGAGGTAATTGTATCCACTGAATTTCCCAATCTATTCCTGCGATTCTAACAAGAGATTTCAGCTTGGAGGAAGCCATTCCATAGCTCTTTTTCTTAAGTATTTGACCTTTTACCCCAGAATTTTTGGCCTTTTCCCCCCAGAATTTCAAAGCGATCTTCAAGTTGATATCGTCCCATGGGCAGGGTTATTAATAATAATAATAATAATTAGTAAAATATTAATGGGTAATGAGTGTGTTTCATGTGGTTTGAGCAGTTCTTTAGATGAGAAGACTTAGACTCAGCCTAATTTTTGTACCTGTTAAACCAGGATTAAAACCCCATGGTGCTGAGTAGGAATCCAGCTCTGTGAAGCCTGACCAAATTGAACTTTGGATTTCCCAACCAAATCTGCTGAAGTTCAATCTGGACATATTTCCATAGAACCGTGGAATTCCCTCAGCTGGATCATGGAATTTCCAGCGTGGAATTTCCTCAGCTGGATAATGGAATTCCAGCCATGGATGTTTCTCAGTTGGATCATGGAATTCCTCCAGCTGAATCATGGAATTCCAATCATGGAATTCCCTCAAGTTGTATAATGGAATTCCAGTCATGGAACTCCCTCAGTTGGATCATGGAATTCCAACAATGGGCATGTCTCAGTCGGATCATGGAATTCCAGCCATGGAATTCCCTCAGTCAGATCATGGAATTCCAGCCATGGAATTCCCTCAGTCAGATCATGGAATTCCAGCCATGGAATTCCCCCAGCTGGATCATGGCATTCCCTCAGTTAGATAATGGATTTCCACCATGGAATTCCCTCAGTTGGATCATGGAATTCCAACTCCTGTCCCTGCCCAGGACCCTCCAGGAAGGGGAATTTTGCCGAATATTGCGCGTTTCCCCGCCCAGCCCTGCAACTCTGCTCTGAGCAGCCCCAGCACGTCCTGGCTGCTGGGAACGCCATCCCCAATCCCCGTTTCCCGCAGGAGACAGCTGGATCCCGAGTTTGCCGACATGATCGACGTGCAGGATCACTGCCGGGCGGAGGAGGTGGACGAGGACAACGTCTACGGCGTCTTCGTCTCCTACATCGAGATCTACAACAACTACATCTACGACCTGCTGGAGGAGGCTCCCTGCGACCCCATCAAACCCAAGTGAGTTGGGAAAGCCGGGATTGGCCCAGGCTGGGCTTGGGAATCAGCGCCAAACCGCTGGGAAGAGGTTTGGGATGAGAGCAATGGGATGAGAGCAGGGTCTCTGTGTCCTGTTCCGGCATCCACCATCTTCTTGGAGCCCACCAAACCCAAGGAAGTTTGGGAATTCTGGTATTCCCAGTCCTGGGAGGCTTTTGTAGGATCTCCACCCTGGTTTTTTGGTTTTAACATTCAGAAACTTGGTTCAGAATTCCTGGGAGCCGCTGTTAAACACACATGGGAATCACTGGGAATCACTGTTAAACACACATTCCAGCTGGGAATATTTCAGTACTGATGGCCAAGGTGTTCCCCTCCTTGTCAGGCTGGGTGATTAGTAAGCAAATATTTAATTAATTAGGCAATTCTATCCCACTTAAATTCCCAGTCTATTCTAACAGGTGATTTCTACTTGGAACAAGCCATTTCATAGGTCTTTCCCCTGGAAACACTGAAAAACATTGGTTTGGTGCTCTGTATTTCCCTATTATTCCACTTTGACTTCAGTAATTCCCATAAAACCAGAAATTAGGGATATTTTTTAGGGAAATTGTTTCCAAAGGTGTGCATTTGTGATGTCTAAAATCAGTAGGAAAAGTCTGCAAATTCCACTTGGAATCTATGGATTGAAATTCCAACTCCATTAAAGGAGCCCCTCAGTCCTGTGTTAATTAAGGAGTGCTTGATTAACAAAGGCTAATGACAGCAAAGCAAACTGGGAGCTGTCTCCAGGGTCCTCATTTCAGAAGGGTTTGAATCTCTGGGAATGCTTTAAAGACATTCAGTGTTTAAACTGAATGGTTTTAAAACAGTTTAAAATAAAATGGTTTTTTAAACATTAAAATTTGAGTTAAAATTTTAAGCATTAAAATAAAAAAAAAATTAAAAGGTGTTTATTCCCAAAGCCCATCCTAAAACCAAAAAATCTGGGATTATTTCTCCCTCTGGAAGCAGCAACGTGGAAAGATTTGAGGCAGAAATCAAGGATTTAATATTTTTCCCCATTTTTTTGGTAGGTGGAACAATTGCAACACTCCTGTGAGAAATGGAGACTTTGTGTATGTGTCCAATGTCTTATTCCCATTATTCCAGTGCTGTTTTCCTTGAGTAGAAGCAGAAAATTCCCTGCCTTTCCCTGCTTTCCTAGGAAACCTAGGATGCTCTCCTTGCTTCTGTGTGCTTGTAGAAAAGCAATAGCTGCCACCAAAGCAATTAATTGCAATTAAATAGCTGCTAATTAGAGCAGTAGCTGGAGTGTCACTAATCCTGGCTGTGTGTCCATGTCCTGTATTCCTTCTTCCATCTTTTAGATGGATAATTGACCTTTTTCCTCCGAATTTCTGATGCTTTCCCCTCAGAATTTCGACCTTTCCCCCCTGGATTTTGACATTTTCCCCTCAGACTTGTGACATTTTCCCCTCCAAATTCTGAGTTTTCCTTCTGAATTTTGTCCATTTCCCCTCAGCATTTTTGACCTTTTCCTCTCAGAATTTTGGCCCTTTTCCCCATGCGTTTTGACCTTTTCCTCTCAGCCTTGTGACATTTTCCCTCCAAATTCTGAATTTTTTTTCTTCTGAATTTTGCTGGTTTCCCCTCAGAATTTTTGGACATTTTCCCCTCAGAATTTTTGGACATTTTCCCCTCAGAATTTTTGACCTTTTCCCCTCAGACTTGTGACATTTTCCCTCCAAACTCTGAATTTTTTCTCTCCGATTTTTGACCTTTCCCTGCTCAATTTTGCCCTCCGAGAGAATCTGCATGGCAAGAAGCTGCACAGAGAACTCCCCTCCACTGGGATTTATTTGGATTTTTTTCCCTCTCTCCCACTATCCCAAAGACCTCCCCAGTCCAAAATCCTTCGGGAAGACCAGAACCACAACATGTACGTGACGGGCTGCACCGAAGTGGAGGTCAAATCCACGGAGGAAGCTTTTGAAGTCTTTTGGAGAGGTAAAAACCTTGGAATTCAGGGCTGATCCCACATTCCCAGCACCTTAAACATCATCCATGAGCAGGGAAATTCCGCTGCATCAGCCCCATCCTTGGGATGGAGCATCCACAGCTTCTCTGGGCATTTAGGGCCTCCCCATTCCCAGCCCTTCCCAATATCCCACAGCTGGGAAACCCCTCACACCCTGGTGCTGGAGGGAACTGTGGGAAAGCAGCAGGAATTTTGGGAATTTGGGGTGTCTGAGCAGGGCAGAAGAAGCGGCGCATCGCCAACACGCAGCTGAACCGGGAATCCAGCCGCTCCCACTCCGTGTTCATCATCAAACTGGCACAGGCTCCTCTGGATGCTGATGGGGACAATGTGCTCCAGGTGAGTTCTGGGTCATTCCAGGAGAATTCCAGGAGAATTTTATGGAACTTACCTTGGAAACAGCTCCCGTGCTTCAAGTTTGGAGCTGACAGAGTTAATCATAAAGTTCGGTGTTAAAACAGAGGGTGAAGCTGCTGATTCCTTTGGTTTTCACCTTTTCCTTTGTTTGGGAATCTAAAATTTGGGGAATTGGAATGATCCGACAGCTTTCAATCCATGGCCCAAGGCAGAAAGGATCTGCCAAACATTCCAAAAAAAAGCTGTGCTGCTGTCTGGGCTGTACCAACCCCTCTGAGCTCGTATCCAACACGTTCTTTGGAAGTGGGTTTTGGGATGAGGTGTCCCACAGCCCTTTTGGGGGAATCTGGAGGGATCCAGGATTTCTTCTGTATCCCAGGAAAAGGAGCAGATCACCCTGAGCCAGCTGTCCCTGGTGGATCTGGCGGGAAGTGAGAGAACCAACAGGACCAAAGCCGAGGGGAACAGACTGCGGGAGGCAGGTAGGAACCCCCTGAGCATGCTGCTAATTAACCCTGCTAATTAAACTCCTGCTAATCCTGTCTCCTAGGGAGGAATCCCAGGAATTCTTGAAGTGCTCTGTTAGGATCAGTTAGGATTTGATGACCTCAAATCTTCCCACAAGTTTGCAACAGCACTTCTGCCACTTCAGTTAATTAGAGCAATTATTAACAAATATCGTTAATTAGGCAATTTATTCTTCTGACTAATCTGGGAACGTGATCCAAGGGCTGCTCATGGAGTTATTTTGCCTTGTGTTTGCTTTTTTTAGGGAATATCAACCAGTCATTGATGACATTGAGGACATGCATCGAGGTTCTGCGGGAAAACCAATTGTACGGAACAAACAAGGTGGGCAACCCTTCCCTGATTATCCTTGGATTTCATCACCTGGATAAGGAAAACTCACGAGGTTTTCCCTGGCCTTTATTCCCAGATGGTTCCATACAGAGATTCCAAACTGACTCATCTCTTCAAGAACTATTTCGATGGGGAAGGGAAAGTTCGGATGATCGTGTGTGTGAATCCCAAAGCTGAGGACTATGAGGAAAGCCTGGTAAATTCCCTTTTTCCATTCCCTCCTGTTCTTCTTTTCCTGTTTTTCCCTGGATTGTTGTACTCCAAGAGATATAAGGAATTATAATGGTTGTTTGAGCCCTTCAATTATAATTCTGTGGGATAAATCTGCTCCCCGAGTCTTGTTTTTGCTGTTCATTTTACACCTGCTCCTTGCTTGGAAAGTGGGAAAAGTTTTCCTTCCTCACAGAATTCCATGGAGCCATATTTGGGTGTTTAATCCCTCCTATTCCAAGAATTCCAGCTGTCTCTGCCCACGCTTTTGTGGTACCTTGTGGGGAGGTTTCTGGAAGATCCCAAACCGTAACTGCTAACCCCTTGCGATTTCAGCCAGATAATTCCTCCTTTCCCACTCCAGTGACCCCAACCCCGCTCCCAGTCCCAGCTCCAGGTGCTCCTGGTGGTTTTTCCCTGTTTTCTTGCAGCAAGTGATGCGTTTTGCAGAGATGACCCAGGAGGTGGAGGTGGCCAGGCCCCTGGACAGGCCCCTGTGCGGGCTGACGCCGGGGCGGCGCCTCCGGAACCAGGCATTCCGGGAGGAGCTGTCCCGCAAGCTGGAGCTCAGGGGCGGCCCCGTGGGAGCAGGTGAGGGCTGGGAAGGGCAACTCTGCTCTGCGAGTGTCCACCTGGGAAAGGGAAGGATTCAGGGAAAATTTAGAGAGCCTTCCAGGGTCTTAAGGGGCTGCAGGAAGGCTGGAGAGGGATTGGGGTCAGGGATGGAGGGGCAGCACACAGGGAATGGCTTCAAATTGGAAAATGGGAAATTTGGGTGGGATATTGGGAAGGAATTCCAGGCTGTGAGGGTGGGGAGGAGCTGGGCTGGAATTCCCGGAGTTTCTGTGGCTGCCCCTGGATCCCTGGAAGTGTTCAAGGCCAGGTTGGAATGTGGGACAGTGGGAGGTGTCCCTGCCCATGGAACGGGATCACTTCAGGTCCTTTCCAACCCAAACCATTCCATGATTCCAGCAGAGTTTTCTGTTAGGAATTAAAGGCTGGGAATTAAATTTTAAACCAATTCCACTGAGCCTTAACTGTGTCAGGCTGAACCTCAGTGCCCTGGGAGCTGCTGCTCTTCCCTCTGCAGTGTCCCTGTGGAGGTTTCCAAGGAATTCCATGGGATTGGGATGAATCCATGGTCCCAATATTGAGGCTTCTGACAGGAAATTGTGCCAAGGAAATTGTGGGATGTTCCCAGATGTTCAGGACCTGCTTTTAGTACAACAAGGAATCAAGGATGTCACATTTAATCCTTTCCCATCCCTCACCTCTTTGGAAACCCATAGCTCCCATCAATCATTCCCAGTTTTCCACGATCCCGCCCCTTGTCCATTGGAATTTTCCCATCCTGCTGATGGATTTTCCATCCTGCAGGACCAGAGGAGCCATCTGCTGCTGAGCTGTTCTTCCAGAGCTTCCCTCCCCTGCCTTCCTGCGAGCTCTTGGACATCAACGACGACCAAACGCTCCCAAAACTGATCGAGGCCCTGGAGCAGCGCCACAAAATGAGGCAGATGCTGGCAGAGGAATTTGCCAAAAACGGTAGGAATTTGCCCCAAATCGGAACATCAGGGCAAAACTCAGATTTGGTGCCCTTATTATTCCTCAAAGAATCCCCCTTGCCTCAATTTTCTTGTTTAGATTGATAGTTTCAATCTTTTTTGGAGGAATTTTAAGCTTTAAATTTGTTGGGAAAAACAGAGGTTTGGATGTTCTGGGGATAAGGGAAAAGATTAAAGATAAAATAGAAAATATCTGAATTCTCTTCCAGTTCTTGCCTTTAAAACAATGCTGCAAGAATTTGACTCCAGTGTTGCATCCAAGGAAAATTATATCCAAGGAAAACTGGCTGAGAAGGAGAAAACCATAACAGGGCAGAAGACAGAGCTGGAACGGCTGGAGAAGAAGATTAAAACCTTGGAGTACAAGGTCAGTTGGGTCGTTTTGGAGCACAAATCCCACTTTTTTTTTATAATGGATTATTTGGCAAATTCCTTGCCATCAGGAATAAATATTTTGGAGGAACTTTTACTGAAAATTTGTTGGCTTTTTTACAAGGTGAGACTTTTAAAGCAGCAAAATCAGCGATTTAGAAGTGAAAATTGAGATTTTCCGGGAAATACAAACAGGAATTCCTGGATTAGAAAGTTGTGTTCTCACCCAAATCCTTCCTCTCTTGCTACAGATTGAGATTTTGGAGAAGACAGCCACGATTTACGAGGAGGACAAGAGGAACCTGCAGCAGGAGCTGGAGAGCAAGAGCCAGAAGCTGCAGCGGCAGGCGTCGGACAAGAGGAGGCTGGAGGCCAGGCTGCAGGGAATGGTGGCTGAGACCTCCCTCAAGTGGGAGAAGGAATGTGTGAGTGCAGGAATGGGGGAAAAGCGGGATCAAGGCATCAGGAATTTGGGGATTTGGGGTGTGGGAATGGAATTGAAGGGAAAGGAAAGGAATGGAAGGGAATGGAAAGAAAGAAAGAAAGAAAGAAAAGCGGAGGGTGGTGAGGTCAGGATCTGCTCCCAGGGAACAAGGACAGGAGGAGACAGAAAGCAGCCTCAGGCTGTGCCAGGGCAGACTCAGGTTGGATACTGGGAAAATTCCCACATGGAAAGGGTTGCAAACATTGGAACTACCCGGGGAGGTTTGGAATCCCCATCCCTGCAGGTATCCAAGGAACTCCTGGATGTGGCACTCAGGGCTGCAGGCCGGGGTCAGTCCCAGCTTGGCCTCGCTGATCCTGGAGGGCATTCCAACCTCAGCAATTCCATGTTTCCCACTGCTTTCCCTGTCCCTGCAGGAGCGGCGGGTGGCAGCCAAGCAGCTGGAGATGCAGAACAAGCTGTGGGTGAAGGATGAGAAGCTGAAACAGCTCAAGGCCATCGTCACTGAGCCCAGAGCCGAGAGGCCAGAGAGGCCATCCCGGGAAAGGGAGCGGGAAAAGCCTCTCCCGAGATCCGTGTCTCCTTCCCCTGCTCCCGTGAGTCACTCCCAAACCTGCTGGATTTAGGAAACAGCGTTTTTAGGGATTAACTTCAGGGATTTCAGTCATTAGTAGCCCCCAGGCACAGAGTTGGAGCGGCTTGCTTTGAGTTCCTTGTCTGCTGTTTGTTCTTCATCCATTCTCCCACCTCCTGATATCCTTAGGAACGGGAAATCTCTGGATTTTTCTGTCCCTGTTTGCTTGGAGTCTCCTGTGTCGCACTGCTCTCTCCCTTCTCCCCAGAGCTGAGGTTTGAGCCCAGAGTTGGAGCAGCTTGAATTCCTTTTCTTCTGTTTGTTCTTCATCCATTCTCCCACCTCCTAAAATCCATAGGAATGGGAAATCCCTGGATCTGTCTCTCCCTGTGTCTCACTGATGTTTCCCTTCTTCCCAGAGCTGTGGTGTCCCTGTTGAAGTTTGAGCCTCGAGTTGGAGCACCTTGAATTCCTTGTCTTGTCTCTGTTCATTGTTTATCCATTCTCCCACCTCCTGATATCCATAGGAACAGGAAATCCCTGGACCTGTCTGTCCCTGCATGATGTCCCTGTTTGACTGCACGACGCCTCCTGTGTGTCACTGATGTTTCCCTTCTCTCCAGAGCTGTGATGTCCCTGCTGAAGTTTGAGCCCTGAGTTGGAGCAGCTTGAATTCACCGTGTCCTGTTTGTTCTTCATCCATTCTCCCACCTCCTGATGTCCACAGGAGCGGGAAATCCCTGGATTTGTCTGCCTGTCCCTGTTTGCTTGGAGCCTGCTGTGTCTCACTGCTTTCTCCCTTCTCCCCAGAGCTGTGGTGACCCCGCTGAGCTCGGGGACAGCCGGGGGGCCCCGCGGCTGCCCAGGCGCTCCAACTCTTGCAGCAGCATCTCTGTGGCCTCCTGTGTGCTGGAGTGGGAGCAGAGGGGCCCTTCCTGCGAGCCAACCAGCATTCCCAAGTCCAGGAATAAAGCTGGAGCAGAGCCAGGCTCGGCCTGGCCCAGCCCTGCCAGGAGGAGAGGGGTGTGCTGGAGCCGAGTGCTGGAGGTGCCCAGGGATAGAGAGGAGCTAGAGCAGGAAGAGGATCCGTGCTGCAGGGTTAGTCCTGGCCTAGTGGGGCTCAGCCTGGCTTAAAGGTTCTCTGACCCTGAGCCTGGCTTAAAGGTTCTCTGTCCTCGAGCCTAACGTAGAGTAGAGCTGTCCCTAATGTGTCCTGCTGGTCCCAGACTGACCCTGGCTGCTTTTGCCACCCTCTTGGTGTTTGGAGCTTCCTTGGAAGTTGAGAATTCCCACTTTTAGGGAGTTCTGAGGTGGCCACACTCTGCTCTAACCATGGGTGTCCTCATGTTTTTCCCTGTGTTTCCCTTTTTCTGCCATTTTCCTTTCCCTCTCCCTTGTGTCTCCTCCAATCCCTCCTGCAATTTCCCAGCTTCCAAGGTGCTTCTGGGAGCTTTTCCTGCCTGGAAACATTCCTTGGATAAACCTCTTGTGTGCCTCAGCTTTAATTCCCTAATTCCCATTAAACTGGGAGCTCTGATTCCATTAATTATTTGACTCCTTGAGGATTCAGTCCAAGAGCACTTTAGGAAAACAGAGGGGGACAATCTCTTCCTTTGTTCCCTCCTTCCTAGGTGTGGAATGCAACAGATTGGACAAAAACTCCCAAGAAATAGGACTTGACATGGAATATTCCATTCATAATTCGATCCCCAAAAAACAGGAGATTGCCTGGAATATTCCATGGATAACTTGATGCCAAACTCATGGTGGTGCCTTCAGGATTCAATCCAGGAGCACTTTAGGAAAACAGAGCAGGACAATCCCTTGGGCTGGTGCTGTGAGTTTGGAAATTTGGGAGGAGCTTTCCCAAACTTGAGGAGACTTAAGGAATGTGACAGATTGGACAACACTGGGATAAAATTTCCATTAAATAGGAATTGGCCTGGAATATTTAATGGATAACTTGATGTCCAAAAAATAGGAGTTGGCCTGGAATATTCCACCGATAATTCAATGCCAAGCTCTTGGTGGTGCCCTCAGGATCCAACCCAAGAACCAAACCTTTGCCTTTGCCATACCCATTCCCAGTGCCCATTCCCTGTTCTCATTCCCTGTTCCCATCATTCCCAGAGTGCTCCAGTGGCGCCGCTGTGGCCGCGGTGTTCCCGCAGTGCCGGGGAGCGCTGGGTGGATCCCTGTTCCCATTCCCTGTTCCCATTCCCTGTTCTCATTCCCATTCTCCATCATTCCCAGAGCGCTCCTGTGGCGCCGCCATGGCCGCGGCGTTCCCGCAGTGCCGGGGAGCGCTGGGTGGATCACTGGCCCCCATCCCTGTTCCCATTCCCTGTTCCCATTCCCTGTTCTCATTCCCATTCTCCATCATTCCCAGAGTGCTCCGGTGGTGCCGCCACGGCCGCGGCGCTCCCGCAGTGCCGGGGAGCACTGGGTGGATCCCTGTTCCCATTCCCTGGTCCCATTCCCTGTTCTCATTCCCATTCTCCATCATTCCCAGAGCGCTCCTGTGGCAC
>JAWMQZ010000021.1:1416794-1431292 GCA_035584835.1 Tangara arthus | reverse complement strand
TGGGAGCCATTCCCTGTGTCCTGTCCCTCCATCCCTTGTCCCCAGTCCCTCTCCAGCTCTCCTGGAGCCCCTTTAGGGCCTGGAAGGGCTCTGAGCTCTCCTTGGATCCTTCCCTTCTCCAGGGGAACATTCCCAGCTCTCCCAGCCTGGCTCCAGAGCCGAGCAGCTCCGGGATCTCCTCTGGAATTTCTCCAGGAGCTCCAGGTCCTTCTCCTGCTGGGACTCCAGAGCTCAGGAGGGACAAAGGGAGAGCTTTTCCAGCCCCTCAGAATTCCATGAGCTCCAGAGGCAGCTCCTGGCTGGATCCGTGGGAAGCAGCTCTCCTGGAGCGCCGCTAGATGGGGCAGGAAAACCACGGGAATGGCGCCGCGTCCCGAGCCTTGCCCTGCCCTGGGACAGGGAATGGCTCCTGGGAATATC
Organism: Tangara arthus; assembly: GCA_035584835.1. Classification (NCBI taxonomy): domain Eukaryota; kingdom Metazoa; phylum Chordata; class Aves; order Passeriformes; family Thraupidae; genus Tangara; species Tangara arthus. The sequence goes on along the minus strand of JAWMQZ010000021.1, from coordinate 1,430,872 downwards.
CCTGCTCCCCTCCCTCCTCCTGGGAATATCCCTGCTCCCTCCCTTCCCTCCTCCTGGGAATATCCCTGCTCCCTTCCCTCCTCCTGGGAATATCCCTGCTCCCTCTCTTCCCTCCTCCTGGGAATATCCCTGCTCCCCTCCCTCCTCCTGCCTCTTGCTGCAGGAGGGTTGGGATTGGGGTTGGGGTTGGGATAGGGATAACCACCGGGAATTGGCGCTGCTTCCCGAGCCTTTCCCAGCAGGAATCAGGCTCTGACCTGGGATAGGGAATGACTCCTTGGAAAATCCCAGCCTGGGCAGCTTCCCTCCTCCCAAACCCCTTCCTGCCCCCTGGAAGGATTGGGAATGGGATAGGGAATAGGGATAACCTCTGCGAATGATGGGAAACTCTGGGAAGGGCTCTTATTTGTGGGATTTAATGAGTTCATTAATCGTTAATGAGGAGCCATCTCTTGGATTTGGATTCCATTATCCCGGTGACAAGGTAAATCCCATTGGGAATATTCCTGTGGAAAACTGGGATACACGAGGAACTGATGCTCATGGTGACGGTTTAGATACAGGAAAAGTTTGAAAACACTGGGAATTCTGAATCCGCTCCCTTGGAGTTGAGAATTTTATTTTTTAATCTTATTTTACATTTATTTTTTGCTTTTATTCTTATTTTAATTCAAATTAATTTTCTTTTATTTTTAATTTTTTCTTGTTTTAATTAATTTTAATTTTGATTTTATTTCTATTTTTATTTTTAAATTTTTATTCCTATTTTTAATTAGTTTTAATTTTTAATTTAATTTTATTTTTACATTTTTCTTCTTATTTTAATTATTTTAATTTAAATTCTGGTTTTATTTCTATTTTTACTTTTATTTATTTTATTTTCCTCCAAAGCCCCTGCAGACAGGGTAGGTTGGAGGGGAAATGTTGAATCTCCAGGTTTTCCCAGTCAAATCCTGTCCCAATCCCTTTAATTCCAGGGACATATCCCTTTATCCCAATCACCTTTATCAGGACAAAGTGGGCAGCAAAATCCAAGCGTTTATCCCAAAAATCCATCCCTGGAGCGCTGGAATTGCAACGAGCGCTTTTTCCATGAGGTGTCAGTGTGGGACCGGGATTCCCATCCCTGTTTTCCAGCAAACCATGGAAAAGGCTCCTTGGATCAGCAGCGAATCCCAGCTCGTTCCCAGCTCACGGCATTCCATGGGTGGAGCAAGGGTTTGATCCCATTCCATGGGAAGGGATCATTCCGGAGTCAATCCCGCTCTGGCTCTTCCCACCTTGTCCCAAACTTCCATCCCGCCACATCCCAATATTCCAGCTGGGAATGCTCTTTCCCTCCTCCTGGAAAAAAACAAGCAGGAAAAAGGAGTTCCCTGGAAAGGGGCTTGGGACAAGGGATGGAAAGACAGGACACAGGGGAAGGAAAAGGGGATTTAGATGGGATACTGGGAAAGGATTGTCCCCTGGGAGGGCCTGGGGTGGAATTCCCAGAGAAGCTGTGGCTGCCTCTGGATCCCTGGAATGTTCCAGGCCAGGCTGGATGGGGATTGGAGCATCCTGGGATAGTGGGAGCTTCCCTGCCCATAGAATGGGATGGGATTTAATCCCTTCCCACCCACAGCATTCCATGACATTCCCATCCATGGATTTGTCCCCAGTGTCCTTAAAATGCCTTTAAGTGTCCCAGAGCCACTGGGAATGATTTTCACATTCCAGCCAAGCTGCCCTTGCCTGGAATTCCACTCTTTTCCTGAAATCCCATCCCGAGCCTTCATTCCCGGTGGGATTTCTTTAAAATCCCATTCTGAGCCTTCATTCCCAGTAGGATTTCTCCTTGGTGCCAATAAATGTCCCCATCCTGGCTTTTCCCTCATTCCCTGAACTCTCAGGAAGCAGCAGATTGTTCCAGGGAATCGGGAGCTGGGAGCTCCTGCTGGAGCCATCCCGGTGTGAATTCCCAGAAATAATCCTGATGGGAAACGACGCTGTCAGCTCCCATCCGTCTGCCCTGGCAGAGCCAATTGGCTCCGTCCCTCGGAATTATGGAAAGGATGGAGAAAATGGGAATGTCCTCAGCTGTTGGGAGCTGCCAAGCGGCTGCTCCATGGGAACGGAGCACTGGGATGCGGATGGAGCCGGGAAACTCCTGGTGCCACTGGCAGCTCCAAGGGCTCGCTGGAATCCCAAATTTTCCACCTGGGATTCCTTCCTGCTTTGTGTTTTCCCAACCACTTCCATTGGGTTTTCCACCCTTTGGCACTCTGGAATACCAATTTAACTCCTAAACTTTTGGCTCCCGATTTTTGCTCCTAAGTTTTGTTCCTAAACCTTGGGCTTGGAATTTTTCCTCCCAAATCTGGGCTCCAAATGTTTCCTCCCAGAGCTTGGGCTCCGAATTTTTGCTCCTAACTTTTATTGCTAAACCTTTGTCTCCTATATTTTGTTCCTAAATCTGTCTCCTATATCTTGCTCCTAATCTTTTATACTAAACCCTGGGCTCCTAGATTTTCTTCCTAATCCTTGAACTTTCTCATTTCCCTTCCTAAATCTGGGATCTTGATTTTGTTCCCAAATCCTGGGGTCCTGATTTTTGCTCCTAAACCTTCAATCCCATCCAATTCCACCCCTGCCATGGGCAGGGACATCTTCCCCTATTCCAGGTTGTTCCAATTCCCATCCAACCTGACCTTGGACACTTCCAAGGATTCATCCACAGCTTCTCTGGGAGGCCTGTCCTGATTTTTTCCAAGTTTTCCCTCCAATGGATATCCTGGGTGAGGATCCTCCTGCCTGGCCATGACCCCAAGCATCCCCATCCCTCTCCAGCTCAGTTTTCCTGGGATTTCATTAATCCATGGGATATTTCATGGACTGTTCATCCCTGCCCTAGGAGTGTTTTCCTAACCCTTTCCATTAATCCAGCTGCTTTTTTTTTCCATGCTGGAAAAACCTCCCCTTTCTCTGTGCTCCAACAGACAGAGCAGCTTATCTGGAAAAGCAGGAACATTTTCCCTAATCCCTCTTGAATCCCGGGATATCAGCAGGTAACGGGTTCAATATGGCACGAGGGCCCTGGCCCGGGGTCACGGCGGGGGGAGCAATAAACAAAGCCTGGGTTGAATTACTCCTGGGAAATTCCTTGATCCACACCTGATTAAAGCCTCATCCCGTGGAACCAGACGGTTCCTTTGGATCTGGATCCAGATTAGATGGAGCTGGAGCCCTGCCCACCCCACACAGTTCGTAAATTCCTTGGTATGTGCCGCAGCTTTGGAGATTTTTCCCTCCTCTCCTCCCTCTGCTCGTCCTGTTTGGATCCCAAGACTTACCTGGGATGCACCTGGAATATTTTCGGATGGAATTTGGGGAGAAAACCCCTTCTGATCATTCCTGGATGGGAACAAAGTGACTCCGAGGCTTTGGTTTTCCAACCGGTTCCTTTGGCAGCGTGTCCAAGAGGGAAAAATATCCCTGCTTTTCAAGTGGAGCCAGGGCCAATGTAAATATTTATGGAATATTTTATTACAATCCCAATTTACTCCTTGATTGGAAACATTTCCTAATAACCCTCTGGAAAATCCAATTAAAGTGCAATTTAAGGGTTTTGCTTTGGGGTTATTTTGGAATTGCTGTTTTGCCAGGAATGCTGATCCATAGGTCGGGTGGAGGGGTTGGAATGTCAGCGGGGTTGGATGTCCGTGGAAGAGCCTGGATTTAAAAATATAGGAAAAATAGCTGCTTCCTTGGGAAATCCTGGTTTTCCTTGGGAATGGAGCAGCTCAGCCTTTCCAGGTACAAATTCCTGCTGCTTTTTGTCCCTTTTATCTTGGTTTGGGGCACATCCCAGGAATCCCATTGGCTCCAGTGGGATCCGGAGTGTGGAAGGACTTGGAAACCCCCTCAGTGTGAGTGTGGGAGGCTTTGGGACCTTTATCCTGATGGGAATCCCAAAGGATAACGATTCCAAAATGATCCTTGGGGTTTGGGATGCCCAGCCAGGGCACGGAGCTGCTGCTCCAGGAACTGTGGGATTTATCCTTGGAATTGTCCAGTTCCTGGCTGAATTCCCCACTTTATTTAGCCAGCCCAGAACTTGTTCCCTGGTGTCTCCCACGGCAGCAGCTCCCATCAAACCTTCCTCTGCTTTCCCTCTTTTCACTCTGAATCCCACATTCTGGATTTTCCCATCCCAACAAAAGGATGTTTCATCCAGTGAGGATGTCAGGAATGTTTAGGAAGTTTTATTTTTATTGTACAGGACAAAAAATTCCTCCTCAGGATTTCCTTGGAGACCCAAGACTTCAAGCAGGAGGGACAGGCTCCTTTTAAATTGAAAATCGGGGAATGCTGGAATTCTAACGAGCTGGGAAAGGCAATTATCTCCCTGGAAAACATTGGATTCATTAGGATGAACATAAAGGCAAACTTTGGGAAGATAATTGGATCTTTTAAATCTCCATGTTCTTGATCCCTACTCGTCTCATAAATATGGATTTTTATATAATCCCTAAAAAAAACCCAGGCTCCCGTTAAGGAGCACAGAAAGTGCGATAAATGCTGGAATTTTTGACACGGAATCAAATGAAAAAGGAACAAAAGGGAAGAGGTTTGAGTCCAAAGGCTCCTCCTGGCTTTTCCTGGTGCTGGAGGGGATGGATCCATCCGGGTGCTGGATCAGCATTGGGAATCATCTGGGTGCTGAGGGCAGGGATTTCCATTCCCATCCCCATTCCCATCCCCATCCCATCGTCCTGTGCCCTCTAGGAATGCTGAACCTGCTGATCTCCACTGGTGATGGGAAAAGACTTTTCCCAAAAACCCCGGGCTGATGTCCTGCTCCATGTGCTCCTGGTGTGGCACTGGGAGCTGCTTTCCAGGGAAAACTTATCCATGGCTGCACAATGCTGGGAATGCCTTTTGTTCCTTGTCCTGCTGTGGGGAACGTTTCCACATTTTTGTGCTTCTCTTCCCAGAATCCCAAACTGGTTTGGGCTGGGAGGGATCCATGGGCAGGGATACCTCCCACTATCCCAGGCTGCTCCAGCCTGGCCTTGGACACTTCCAGGGATCCAGGGGCAGCCACAGCTGCTCTGGGAATTCCAGCCCAGCCCCTCTCCACACTCCCAGCAAGGAATTCCCTCCCAGTATCCCATCCATCCCTGCCCTCTGGCAGTGGGAGCCATTCCCTGTGTCCTGTCCCTCAATCCCTTGTCCCCAGTCCTTCTCCAGCTCTCCGGGAGCCCCTTTAGGCCCCGAGCTCTCCCTGGATATTTCCCTTCTCCAGGGGAACATTCCCATCTCTCCCAGCCTGGTTCCAGAGGGGCTCCAGCCCTGGAGCAGCTCCGTGGCCTCCTCTGGAATTGCTGCAGCAGCTCCAGGTCCTGCTGGGGTTGGGATCCAGGGCTGGAGCAGCTCTGCAGGTGAGGCCTCACCTGAGTGGGCAGATGCCATGGATTTTCCAACACCAAGGATTCCTCTGGGATCACTGGAATTCCCCTGGTGCTTCCATGGAGCTGGATGTGACCCACAGGAGCGAGGGGCAGAGAGGGGATGGAGCTCCAGGCACGGAAACCCCCTGGAAAGGTGAGACCACGAACTCCTTCAGCCCTTCCCAGGTTTTGTGCCATTGGAAATGGAGGCAAGTCAGGCTTAATAATTAATCCAAACTTATTTAAACCCACGGCTCCTCTCTGTGCAGCAACGATCCATCAGACACGTTCTCCTCGTGTATCCAGGGTCATTTTTAGTGGATACTTCAGGAGCAAAAGCTGGTTATTCCCTGTTTAATTAAACCTGTCATTAGTCTCCAGATCCTGGGTCAATCCTTGGGAAAATCCAACGCCTTTCCCTCCCTTCCAATGATTAAACCATCGATCAAGAGCGGCTGTTTAATCTCTCTGCCCATAAACAGCCGCTCTTGGCAGGCCCAGCCAGATGGGCAGATAATTTCCAACACAACTTGGAATCTATTGGAGTTTCTGGAAGCCTGGCTCGGAAAAGGCCTGGAATATCCCAGGGATGCCCGTGCAATCACACGGCCAATTTGTGGGAGTAATTACCTCGGTTCCGTGCGTGCTCCCGGTAATTGGCGCCCCAGATGGCGTCGGGATGCATGGATGGCCACTTGTGCACGGAGAGCCACGCCACGGGAATTGCACGTGCAGATCCAGAGTGGATCCCGAATATTCCATGTATCCTGAATATTCTGTGTATCCCGAATATTCCACGTATCCCGCGTATCTCCCTGGAGCAGGAAGTGCCGTGGTCAAGGTGGGCGCTTGAGGCATTTCCATAGGACATGGAACATCCTCGTTGGGAAGGGACCCACAAGGATCATCCAAGCACAGCCCCGAGAATTTTGGGAAGCGCCCTGGAGAGAGGGAGGAGCCTGGAGGGCATCCGTAAGTAACCAGGATCTGGCTGTGGTTGGGGAATGCCATGGGCAGCCGGAAGCAGGAGGGTGTTGGAGCAGTGCTGCCAGCTGTGATTCCCATGGGATAAATCCCCCTTCAAACGCCTTTTCCAAGGCTGGCCTGTAGCAAATCCATGTGCCATTCCAGAGGCGTATCCAGGTCCTATCCCATCAATCCATCCCTGTGTCATCCCATCAGTGATCCCTGTGCCATCCCTTCCTTTTTTCCATGTGCCATCCTATCAGTTCATCCAGGTTCTATCCCATCAATCCATCCTTGTGCCATGCAATTCATGCATCTGTGTTCTATCCCCTCAGTGATCCCTGTGCCACCCCATGGTTTTATCCCTGTGCCATTCCATTCTTGCATCCCTGTGCCATCCCATCCTTTTATCCACATGCCATCCCATTATTTTATCCCTGTTCCATCCCGTTCTTGCATCCATGTTCCATCCCATTATTTTTTCCCTGTTCCATCCTATCATTTTATCCCTGTGCCATCCCACCCTTTTATCCACGTGCCATCCCATTATTTTATCCCTTTCCATCCCATCCATGCGTCCATGTTCCATCCCATTATTTTATCCCTGTGCCATCCCATCCATGTATCCATGTTCCATCTCAATATTTTATCCCTGTGCCATCCCATCATTTTATCCACACTCCATCCCATTATTTTATCCCTGATCCATCCCATTCATGCATCCATGTTCCATCCCATACTTTTATCTCCGTGCCATCCCATCCTTTTACCCACGTACCATCCCATTATTTTATCCCTGCGCCATCCCATCCATGCATCCATATTCCATCCCATCCGTGCATCCCTCTGCCATCCCATCCATGCACTCATGTTGCATCCCATCATTTTATCCCTGTGCCATCCCATCCTTTTACCCACGTACCATCCCATTATTTTATCCCCGTGCCATCCCATCCGTGAATCCCTCTGCCATCCCATCCATGCACCCGTGTTGCATCCCACCATTTTATCCCTGTTCCATCCCATCCATGCCTCCCCGTGCCACCCCAACCGCGGCTCAGCATTCCCAGGCCTCCATGCCCCGCTCTCCGCCAATCTCCACCGCGGCCGCAGGAGGCTGAGCCCTTCCCGGGAGGAGCCTCGGGGAGGAGCGGCTCCATCCCGCGCCGTTATCCCTTTTTATTGCGGTGCCGCGGCCCCGGAGCTCCGGCAGAAGATAAATTCCAAGGAGCGCGGGGCGGCGGAGCGGCCGGCGGGGCTCAGCGCTAACATTTACCCTGCGCCGGGGTCGATATCCCGCTGATCCCACTCAATCTGCTCCCTGTGCAAACTCCGGGCCGCCTCCCCCCGGATCAATCCCTCCTCCAAAGGTTACGTGAAGGTGGCCGGATTCTTCTAAGCTGTTTGCAGAGCCTCCGTTTGCTCTGCTAACACAGCCTGGAACTGCTTCCAAGGATTCTGTTTGCCTTGGATTAGGGCTGTTTGCCCAAACACCTTCCCGAATCCAATCGAGGCCAGGCTTTCCAAACATTTGGGCACATCTGTCAATCAATAGCAGCAATCGGGTTCCTGATCCAAACAGCAAACTCGGCCAAATCCAATATTTATCCAAACTTTTACTGACTCGGGCTGGTTTTAAACAATCCAAAGCCACGGAGCAGCCGTTGGTGCCGAAAGGTCCTGGATAATGTGTAACTCCGGGCAAACAGAGCCCGATTCCAGCAAGGAGCAGAGCGAAACTAAACACTGGAATTATTGTCCCACTTTTATTGCGGATAATTTGCTTAAATGTGCAGCGATTATCTGCTAATAAGGCCGGGGTTAATTAGGCGGGGCCTAAGAGGGCTTTGGCTGAGCCTCGCTCAAGGGCAGGGCGCAATTCCCGGACTTTGGCCCTCGGGATGGGAGCGTGTTTGGGCAGGTGACTTGGAGGTGTTATCGGCGTGGAAAACACCTGAGTCCAGACAGAAAAATAGGGAAAAAAATCCTGGGAGGACTCCAGGGAGAGTTGGATTGGGGCTTGAAACAAAGAGGAGCAGGAGATGCCAAATGTTTTTCAGGAGACACTGCCAGGCGGGAATGGCCGGCCAGGAATGGGCCCAAGGAGCTGTTGTAAAACTGGGAGATGTTTTTCATCTGCAGCCCAAAGGAGCAGGAGATGCCAGGAATGACACCCAAACACGGGCAGGCCCTGGATGCAGCCCACAGGCGGGAGCCGAGGAGGAAAAGGGATGGAAACGTCTTCCCAAAGTCATGGAATCACAGGATGGTCGGGGTTGGAAGGGCAGGGACACCTTTCCTTATCCCAGGCTGCTCCAAGTCCTGTCCAGCCTGGCCTCGGACACTTCCAGGGATCCTGGAGCAGCCACAGCTGCTCTGGGAATTCCATAGCAGCCCCTCCCCGCCCTCCTAGCCAGGAATTCCTTCCCAAATCCCATCTAAATCTCTCCTTTTTCCATTTCAAACCATTCCCCCTTCTCCTATCACCGTCCATGTCGGAATTCACTCTCCCTCTCTTTTGGAATTCCCTTTTAGGCGCTGTGAGATTAAAAAAGGAGGAAGAGCGTTCATCTTTAATTCCTGGTGTATGGAAGGAGAAAAATGAGACAGAGAATGATCCACACAATTTTCCCTTTGGATACCCAAACATATCCTTGTGACAAGTGACAATCCTCATTCCAGAAGCCTTTCTCCAGGTGAGACGCTCCAGCTCCGCTGTTTTCCCAGGAAAAGGAGCTTAATTGGGCTCTGATCGAGAGAAAAGAGCACCTAAAAGATGCAGGGAGTGATGTTTTCCCTGAATAACAGCATTTGGAATTCAGGAGGAACAATGGATGAGGCGCGTTATCCGTCTCCAACGCTTTGTTCCTGGCAGAGGGGATAAATATTGGATAAAGGCACTTAGGGAACAATTTGGGAGGGAAAACAGAGGGGGAATAAAGGAGAAACAGAGGGAGAATAACGGAGCGGCTCCTGCAGGCAGCAACTTTTGGCAGAATCTGGTTATTTATGGAATGGCAGAGAGCAAATGGGAAAATTCCAGCTTCCTTCTAAGCTGGAGAAGGCTGGAGAGGGATTGGGACAAGGGATGGAGGGATGGGACACAGGGAATGGCTCCTACTGCCAGAGGGCAGGGATGGATGGGAGATTGGGAAGGAATTCCTGGCTGGGAGGGTGGGAAGAGGCTGGGCTGGAATTCTCAGAGCAGCTGTGGCTGCCCCTGGATCCCTGGCAGTGCCCAAGGCCAGGTTGGAGCAGCCTGGGATAGTGGGATGTGTCCTTCCTGCCTTCCCTCCTTCCCTCCCTCCATCCATGACAATGCTGGGAAGCACCAGGAGCCTTGGAATGGGGCCCATCCCACACAAAACCCTTGGAATGCCACCCAAGGTGACAGGCAGCAGCGGCGCCGTTCCGAACTATTTACGGAGCGCACAATTCCATAACCTTGGGATGCCCGGAGGAGCCCGGAGCGGCACTGCCAGCACGGCCTCTCCCAGGGGATTTTCCCACCGGCATCCCGGCGTTATCCCATGGCAGGAACGGTGGGATGGGGGCTGTTGTCACACGCCGCTGTCTGCGCGTTGTCCCGATGCTCCTCAGATCCCGCTGGGAACGCCCGGCTCCATGGGAGCCGTGTTGGGAGCAGAGTCAATATTGGCTGAGCAAACAGCGCCGGCAAAGAGCCGCTGTTTGCAGAGCCGCGGGGTTCGGAGGCTCGGCTGCCTCCTGGAAATCAGAATAATCCGAGGAATCCGGGGCTTCTCCAAGGTGCGGAGTGGTTTTCATGGAGGGGACAGCGGGCGGCTCCGAGGGGAGATCGCGGTTGCTCCGCACGGGGTTGGAATGGGAGGCGGCTGCACTGTGGGGTTCCTGACCTTGAATCCATAAAAAAAAGTGGGAATCCACCGGAGCCATGTGCTGAAGCAGGAGGTGGCGTGGAGTTATCCATGGAAAACAGCTTCTGGAGGAGCCGGAGTCTCCTGGCATTGCTGGAATTACTCCGGAGCATTGTTCTTCCTGTGATGGATCCCTGGAAGGTCCAGGCTGGATGGGGCTTGGAGCAGCCTGGGGTAGTGGGAGGTGTCCCTGCCCATGGAATGGGATGAGATTTAAGGTCCCTTCCCATCCAAGCCATTCCAGGATTCTCCATGTCCAAGGAAGCTCTTCTGCTGTGGGTGCCATTCCCATTGGATTCCATTTACATTCCCTGGCACCATTCCCTCCTGGATAATGGGAATGCTGTGAGCAGCCACCAAACTGGGGCAGAAATCCCAAATTCAAATCCACTTCTAACCATAAACTTCCGTAAGTATTCCAAGATGGATCTTTCCTTCTTTTGTCTTCAGTTTTCCCTTCAGTTTAAAATGCAGGAAGAGGAAAATAGAAATCAAAGAAAAGAAAAAAAAGCAGGAAAAGATAAAAGGGAATACAGGAGGCCTTGAGGAGAAGGGATTTGCCTGTTTGTTTTCCAATTTTTTCAGGGAGGAAAGGGAAGGAAAGGGTTCAAATGACAGGAAAAAACGGATCAAATTGAAGGAAAAAATGGATTAAATGAAAGGAATTGCTGGAGTTTCCTTGGAAGGTGCCTGGGATGTGCTGTGGAAACAGTAGGACTGGGAGCATCCCATATTCCTGTGATGCTGATTCCCAGATTCCCAAGCCTGGATTTTTAACCCTGCAGAGGTCAGAGCTCTGCCCTTTCCCAGCCATATTCCTGCAACTTCCTCCTTCCCACCCATCCCATTGTGCAACGTTCCCTCTGAACCCATCAGCTCCTGGCATCTCCTGCATGTTTAATTCTCTTTGGATGAAGGAAATGGAAAAATTGACCAACAATTCCATGCATCCAAGGCCGGCCTTTGGAGTGGGTGTTTATGGAAAGCTCCCGTGCCAACCTCTCCTCATTTTTCCTGCTGCTCTGGCACCGGGAAGGACAAATATTTATATTCCAGGCTTTTCCAATTGTTTCCATGTTGAGACACTTTCCAAGGAACTCTTCATGTGGTTCCAAGGATTTGCCATTAATTTTCACTTCCAATTGGATCCAGCTTTCCTCCAAGATTTTAAAGTTGGGAAGGATTTGTTTTGGGAATGTAGTGCTTAGGATTGGCACCACTCAGAGGATGGGAATGTCCCATTCCTGTTTTATTTAAAGGATAATTAAGCTTGGAATATTATATTCCCAACCCCTGGAAGTGATCTAGGCCAGGTTGGAGCAACCTGGATTAGTGGAGGGTGGAATGGGATGAGCTTTAAGGTCCTTTCCCAAAAGAATTCCATGATTAAAACATTGGTTCTCCTTTGGATAAATAAATTCAGTGGGAAAATCCAGCTGAGTGTCCCTCCAGCACCTCCAAATCCTGGGAAATGCTCCATGGGATGCTCAGGCTCATGCATCCCATCCCAGCCCATCCCATCCCAGCCCATCCCATCCCATCCCGGGATTTGCCTTTCCCTCCTCTCCGCCTCTTTTGAGAAAGCAGGAAGAAGGGAAGCAGCTCCCTGATCCCTGACTTCCACATTTAATAAAGGGAATAAAAGATCAGAAACCCGGGAAAAATCCTTAATAATTCACCAGCCTGGAGCTGTTTCATTACTTTGAATTTGCGAACATTCCGGCAGCTCCTGACACCTTCCGTCGCTTGTGATCCGATCCCAAAAAACCTGGGAATGCTGGCTGGATCCACCTGCCCTGGTTACGTTAATCAGGGATGTGCCTGGGAGTGGCCACGTCCCAGGAAAACGCAGCAGATTTGACCCGGAGCCGTTGGTAGGAAGAGAAAATCATTCCAGGGCTTTTCCCACTGCCTGCTGGAATCCAGGGATGATTGGGCATCCAGGGATGATTGGGAATCCAGGGATGATTGGGAATCCAGGGATGATTGGGCATCCATTCCTTCTGGGTGGAGGGGAGCTCTGATCCAGGATTCGATCCCGTCCCACCTCTCCAAGAGCTTTTCCTCAGGGAATTTGGGTCGGGATTGGGGCAGCACCAGAGCTCAGCTCCTTTTCCTCGGGCTGTTTCCATTCCTGGTTTCAGGAGCTGGGGGTGGATCCCAGCTCCCAAGGTTGTCTTCCCCAGCTAATTCCAATGCCTGGCAGGTGCCGCAGCTTTGGGATGCGGGAGCTTTGGGCTCGGGTAATTATCCCTGGATTTTAAGCCGATTATGGCGCCTCTGGAGCGGTGTTTGTTGGATTTCCCCACGCTCGGTGTTTGCTCAGCGGCTCCCAAAGTCAACACGGGCCTGATCAAACATCCCCGGTTCCTCCCGTGGCCCTTTTCCCAAAGATCCGCTCCCAGGAACAGCCACGGGAGCTGGGAATGCGCTGTCCAGGTGGCACAAAGGAATTTGGGATGATCCCGAGCCAAGGAGGCTGGGTGGAGGTGCAGCCCTGCTCAGGGATGTCACCACGGAGGGGACACGGAGGGGACACAGCGCTGGCACTCCAGGGAGCATCCCAAGAGAGGCACAGACCCTTCAGTGGCTCCGGGAAAACCAAAGGATTTCCAGGAAGGCGGCAGGGATGCTGGACAAGCCCGTGGGATGTTCCTGCAGATCTGTGTGGCTCCAGGAGGAAGCTCAGGCTCCCAAAATCCCCAGGCCAGCTGCTGCGGTTTGCCAAGGTGGGAAGGGGCTGGCAGGAGCCCAGAATTCCTGTGGGATCCCAAGACTGGAAAAGCTCCTGGAGCCCGTGGGTGGCTCCTCCTTCTTCTCCCACTGCTGACGATCCCAGGATGCGGCTCCAGCTCTGTCCTGCATCCCATGGATTTACCACTTGAATTCCAAAGGAAAAGCTGCTCCTCCTGCTCCAGCCTGGCCTTGGACATTCCAGGTATCCAGGGGCAGCCACGGCTTCTCTGGGAATTCCATCCCTTCCCAGGAAACAATTCCTTCCCAAAATCCATCTCACCCTGCCCTCTGGCAGTGGGAAGCCATTCCCTGTGTCCTGTCCCTCCACCCCTCATCCCAATCCCCTTTCCAGCTCTCCTGGAAGCTTCTCTCAGCAGGAACTCACCTTCCAATGGTCAACCACAAACCCTGAAAAAATCCATTAAAAAAAGCCCAGGAAGCAACCAACCAACCCCTCCAGCGCTCGGGGAACATCAGCTCCCCGGGATTGGCAGGGAATGAAAGCATTCCCTGCTCCCTGCCAGTGCTGGAGTGAAATCCCAGCCCCGCTCCTGCCATGCATGGCTGATGAGCCAAGAGCCCCGAGGAGGAGCCGCAGCTTTCCCTCGTTCCCGCTCTGGAGCCGCATTCCCGCTTTTCCCTGTTCCCTGGCACATCCATGAATATATATTGACCTTATTAGAGCAGCGGCTGCCAGCAGCGCCCAGGCCTCGTTTGCACAAATTAAAGCTGTCAGCGGGTAATTTATGGAGCAGCGGGAATGCTCGGAGGGAACGGCCTGGATTGGGGAGCAGGTAGGGAAAGGGGATGGATTGTGGGGTAAAATATCCCTCTCAGGACGGGATGGTCGTGCTTAGGTGGGGTTGGTAATTTTTTAGTGGTTTCTTGCTCAGAATGGTATTTTCCCTTTCCCTTTCTTCTTTTCCCTTCCTCCCTTTCCCCCTTTCTTTCTCTTCTTTTTTTCTTTCCCACTTCCTTTCCTTTCCTTTCCTTTCCTTTCCTTTCCTTTCCTTTCCTTTCCTTTCCTTTCCTTTCCTTTCCTTTCCTT
>JAWMQZ010000021.1:1355395-1400278 GCA_035584835.1 Tangara arthus | reverse complement strand
CATGGAGGGACAGGAGCCAGGGAATGGCTCCCAGTGCCAGAGGGCAGGGATGGATGGGACATTGGGAATTGGGAATTGTTCCCTGGGAGAGTGGGGAGAGGCTGGGCTGGAATTCCCAGAGCAGCTGTGGCTGTCCCTGCATCCCTGGAAGTGTCCGAGGGATTGGAGCACCCTGGAATAAGAAAAGGTGTCCCTACCGTGGCAGGGGTGACATGGGATGGGATTTAAGGTCCCTTCCCACCCAAAACCATCCCAGGACTCCAGAATTCCATGATCCGTGTGCCTGAGGCCGTGCTCGGGCGGGAGGCAGGCTCGGACAGCCGGGATTGAGTTGTCTCGGGATCCTTCGGGAGCAGCTCCAGGTCCCAGTGCCACAACCCGACCTGGGGGTGCCATCAGCGAAAATAAATCTGCCTAATCCCGAGGAATGAGCGGGAACAGCAGCAGCTCCAGGGAGATTAGAGCCGAGTTTTGCGTTACAGCACTTGGAAGGGCCGGGATTTACTTGGAAACCGAATCCCGTTAATTAGCATTCTGCTAATGGCAGTCCTGGATAAATATAGCGCTCCCTAATCCCAGCGCGAGGCGCAGGTTGACATATTTAGATCGTTGATATCAAAGTCATTAACGCCTCTCCGTGGGAAACCTATTCCCAGGATCGGGATTCTCCGGGGCCCATCAATCTCCCTAACGCCCCGGCAGGGCCGGGATCCGCCGCCACCGGCTGGACACGGCTTCCCAGAAATGTGCTTGCATCTGTCAGAATTCCGGCCGGCCGGCACAGCCAAAGGTCAGCTCGGCTCCCTTTGGTGGGAAAATGGGATCCCGGGACAGGCTGGATCCGTCGGGATGAGCCCCCGGTCCGGGTGTGTGTCCCGAACTCGGGCACGTGTTGGGGGGATAAATTTATCTGGAGCGTTCCTGGAACTTCTCCAGGGTTCAGTGAACTCCAGGAACATCAAAGGGTGGGAAAGGGCTCCCGGAGTTTGGGAATTTGGAGAGCTAGTTTGGGAATTTGGAGCTAATTAACCCCTTGTTTAGGGGTGGTTATTGGCCTGATTAACCCCCCCAAAACGGACAGCAGGAGGAGAAGGGAACGCATTCCTATAAAACCTGAGAGGAGGGAATTCCAGCATGGAAGGAGCGCAGGATTGGGGCCACCCCCGAGAATCCACTGTGTGTATTCTTCGTGGAATTATTGATGGGATCTTAGAAGGAGCTGGGAGGTTTCATTCCTCATAAAAGCTGCGCTTGGCTCGTGGATTGGGAATAACACTTATCTCATGGATGGAGCCAGACGTGTGTCAGCCACATTCCGGGGGCACAGATTCCCCAACGTTATTCCCACCTCCGATTTTGGGGGGTGGTTTAAGCCAGCCTTGAAATCCCAAAGCAGATGCAGGTGGCAGCCAAAGGATTTTGGAATGTTCTCAATAAAAAAAAAATATTTAAATAAATAGGGAAAGACCCTTGGAAGCTGCAGGAAAATTTAGGATCAGGACTGGGAAATGCAGTTGATGGGAACAAATTTTTTTTTTTTCCATTTAGAAAGGAGGTGTGGGGGTGGAAAAATTCCCGATCCTAAAAATGGCCGGGGTGATTTGTCCCTGAGAGCTGGGCAGCTGGAGGCAGCTTTGGATGGAATCCTCCTCCCAAGGAATGGGAAGCAGAGGAAAAGACTCTCCAAGGAGAAAAAGCTTTAATGAGCTGCGAAGCCTTGATCACCCACGGAGAGCCGAGATTAATTAGGAGCTGCTGAAAGCCGAGCTCAATTAGGAGTTTAAGCCGCTCCCGAGGTGTGCCGGGATTGCCGCTGGATTCCCTCCCGTGGATTCCCCGGGATGGAGAACGAGGCTGCGCCCACCAAAACCTGACCCAGCTCCTCCAGGTGTCCCAGCTCCTCCAGGTGTCCCGTGTCCCTTTGGGATGCGGTGCCCAGGTGGCCGGGAATGAGGCTGGGAAGGGGAATACTCGGGACAAGGGCTTGCCTTGGATTCCCTGCTGGATTTCCACATTTCCAGCGTTCTCAGGGATTCCCTGCCTGTCCAGAGCCCATCCTGGCTCCATCCCCAGCATCATCCCAGGTCCCAGGTGAGATCCCGGTGACTGTGGAGACTCCAGCAGGATCCGGGATCCCACAGCCTGGGAGGGAGGAGCAGAGCCTGGATGTCCCTGTGGATCCACGGGCTCCAGCAGCTCCTTCTCCCAGGTTCCTCCCGGTGCTGGAGGGATGGGTTTGGGCGGCCACAACACCCCAGACCATAAATTCGCTGTTCTTTGAAGCAGGGAATTGTGAAATCCTGGAATGGTTTGGGTGGGAAGGGACCTCAAAGCCGATCTGGTGCCACCCCTGCCATGGCAGGGACCCTTCCACTGTCCCAGGCTGCTCCAAGCCCTGTCCAGCCTGGCCTTGGGCACTGCCAGGTATCCAGGGGCAGCCACAGCTGCTCTGGGAATTCTATCCCAGCCCCTGCCCACCCTCCCAGGGAACAATCCCTTCCCAATATCTCATCCAGTCCTGCCCTCTGGCAGTGGGACACACATTCCATGTGTCCTGTGCCTCCATCCCTTGTCCCAAATCCCTCTGCAGCTCTCTTGGAGCCCCTTTAGGCCCTGGAAGGGGCTCTGAGCTCTCCCTGGATCCTTCCCTTCTCCAGAGCCTCTCCACCCTCACAGGGAGGAATTCCTTCCCTATTTCCATCCTAAACTTCCCCTCTTTCACTCTGAACCCACTCCAGCTCCCAAGGAAACTTCCAGGATGTTTCCCAACCCCTCCGCATTCCCAGATCTCTCCCACGTGCACAACCCAATAATGAGCACTCACCAAACATCCTAAACCCGGGAAATTTATGGAGCATGACCCAAATTGAATTCTCCATTACAGCAGGATAATTGATTTTTTAGAAGAGAGATTAAATTTATTTTCCGCCTCACTAACGAACAGCCAGATTTCCCTTAATTGCTTGGAATGCAGGGTTGGGATGATTCATTAAAGCCGGAACATGCCTGGGTACATTACACTGTGACTAAAGCTTCCCTGCTTGGAGCAATTAAAGTGGGGAAATTTGGGATCTCGCAAGGAGCTGAATAAAAATTCCAGCTCGGGATGTCTTATTAAACTCCTCAAGGAAAAACTCACAAATTCCCCCCATTCTGCAGGAAATCATTTGGTGATTTTTATTTTTTTTTTCTCCCCCTGCCTGGCGTTGTTTTCTCCTCATGCCAACCCTAAAAAGAAGTGGTGTCTACGAGACAGATTTCGTGCCTCGCTTCACAGTTTAATTTTATCAATCACAACATTTAGAACCCAAATTGACAGCAGCGAGGAGACATCCCCGGATTCCAAGGAGAGGCATTTTGGGCGGAATCTCGGAACATTTGGTAATTATAGACACATTGCAAAAATAAAGGTAGCGATTGAGGAAAACAGGAGTGGAGAGGGAGGAGGCTGGGAGCTGGCAGGGATAAATGAGGATTGTTTGGCACATTTGAATCCAATCCCCCCAGGCTCCGAGGGCTCGCGGAAAAAGCGGAGATGGATGCGAGGCCCAGGCTGGGATGGACACGGAGAGGGGACTTGGGATCTTGGAAACCCATTGGAATGCTCATTGCTGGCATCCCCTCATGGCAGGGCTGTAATTCCCACTGCCAGAGGGCAGGGGCGGGTGGGATACTGGGGATATTGCCTGGCACAGAGCAGCTGTGGCTGCCCCTGGGTCCTTGGAATGTCCAAGGCCGGGTTGGATGAGGCTTGGAGCAGCCTGGGATGGTGGGAACTGTCCCTGCCCAAGGAATGGGGTGGAATGCGATGAGCTCTAAGCTCCTTTCCAACCCAGACCATTCCAGAATTCCACAATTCATCCAAACTGGGGAGGTCTGGAACGGGGAAGAGCCCATGGATGGTGCAGGAGCTGTGGTGCCGATGGCTGCTGGATCCACGCCGATGGATGCAGGAGAGATCCCAGGATTGAAGCCATTGGATGGAGGGTTGTGGGGTTTTGAGCAAACCTTTCAGGCCCGGGATGTGCAGCCCTAAGAGGAACAAAGCGCTGATGTTTTGTCTCCTGAAAAATGGGATATTCCTTCCCCATCCCTATCCCAGCCAGCTCCATCCTCCCCTGCTTCCCTTGGATGCCCTAAAATCTCCTCTGCTGCAGGATCCCTGGAGAATTCCCGTTCCAGAAGGGAATAAACCACTCCAGGAGGGGCTGCAGTGGGACAACAGCAATTCCTACGTGCCATCCTGATCTCAGGCTTTTCCTTTTTTGGTTTTTTTTTGGTTTTTTTTTTCCCCCCAGGAGATGAAGGGATGTGTTGGAGAAAGGAGCTGCCCTTTGTGTCCCTGTGCTCCGCATCCCTCATAGCCATTCCCGGGAACGGGGAGATCATTAAGGAATAATGGATGGCTCCTCCAGTGCTGGGGAGACTAATTAGAGATAACGAGGGGCTGCAGCCTGCAGAGGCCACAAAGTCATTAATTATGCAAATTAGAGGTGGCTTATGTCACCACAGAGGAAGCCTTGCAGCTCCTGCCCCAACTCAGGGTGGGCTCACACAAAATTCCCTCCCCATCCCTATAGATTCCTCATCCTGATGTGTGCGGGAATTGGGACATGGAGTGGGGCTCTCCAAGGAGAGTTCAAATCCTCCTCAGATGTTTCTGGAAGTGCTTCTATCCCTGGAAGTCCTTCCATCCCTGGAAGTGTCCCAGGCCACGCTGGGTGGGGCTTGGAGCACCCTGGGATAGTGGAAGGTGTCCCTGCCCTGGCAGGGGTTGGATGGGATGAGCTTTAAGCTCCCAACCCATCCCATCCCATCCCATCCCAGAATTCTGTGACTCAAGAACATCCCCAAAATCCCAGCAGACCCCTCATGGTGCCAACAGCTCTGCTCCATGGGGGGTTTTGGGCAGCTGGAGCGGGTAAATGCCTGAGGGGTGGCCATGGTGACAAGCTGAGCCTTTCTCCAGCCATCCCATCCCATCCCATCCCATCCCATCCCATCCCATCCCATCCCATCCCATCCCCCAAGAACCCATCCGTGCTGAAGGCGGCGGCAGCGGAGCCGCGCTGCTCCGTGGAGTGTGGATAATGAAAATCCCAGGCCACGAGGCATCCACAGGTAATAAAAGGAGACTCCCGAAACACTTCCGAGCACGAGCCATCTGCTCGGCCGCGCCGGCCTAACAGCTCCGACTAATTTTTAATGCCGGTTTTATGACGGATCCGCGCGTCAGCCCATCCATGCATAAGGAAATCCGGGCTGACTGCGCTGCGCGCGGAGCTGCCTGCCGAGGAATTTGTCTCCCGTTTTAACTCCTTTCTGTACATTAAAGGGGAAGTGGACCATGGAAGTGCCTTGTCGGCTCCATCCCTTCACCCTCCCCAAAGCGCTGGAGCTGCCTCCGCCTCCTCATCCGCGCGGAAAACGGGGAGAGGGAGGAGAAGTGCCTGGTGCGGGGCTCGCTCGCCCAATGCGCCAGGCCACCGGCAGCAAGCCCGCTCCTTCAGGTTAATTAATTCTCATTAATTACGTCCCTTGAAATTTTCTCCGGATCGGTGCTGCCTGCTGGGGTTTGCGAGGAGAGCTCGGCCTTCACTTCCCGGGAAATCAGAGCGGGAGCTGGTGCTGGAAGAGGCTTTCAGGCTGCAATCTCGGCCAGGCTCTGGCTCTGTAATAAATTTTTTAACGGCTTTATCGGCTTCCAAACAGATTCATTTAATTATTTATTTCTCTTATTTATTTATCGCCACCCAAAAGTGGAGCTGTTTATCTGAGCGAGCCCCAGATGTTTGGGAGGGTGCTGGAATAGGGTTGGATTTAGTTGGAGTCAAATCTTGCCAGGGTTTGTGCCCATTTCTTATGGAATTTGCAGCCTGGCTTGGCTACGCCCTGCTTCTGATTCCCAGGAGGTTTCCAAGGCGAGCATCTCCTTATTTTGGCAAATTCAAAGATTTAAGATTCAAATGATCCTGGAATGCTTTAATCTGGGAGTACTATGCTCCTGTTTCTTCAATTTTCTCCTTCTTTTTGGGGAAAAAAAGGGGATTAATGAAGGAAGCTCAGCCAGGGCTGGCGCAACCATGACATCATGTCATCCCTCTTCCCTTCAAGGTGACATTCCTGCTGTCTCCATCCTGACATCCCTCTCCTCTCCATTGTGTTCTCCCTCTCCCCTTCCACCACGGTGCCTCTGGAACATCACAGCTCCAAGCGATTTCCCTCCTGGGCCAGCTACAATTCCAGGATTTAATTTATCCATGAAAACCTGCAGCAGGACTTCAGGAAAGAGGGAGGCTTTTCCCAGTTCTCCTTTCTCCTCCCTTCCATTGGGGCTGGAATGGGCTGGTAGTTCCAAAGTTGTTATCTGCTGACAGGTTTTTGTTTTCTCTGGAATTCTCTCCCAAAACCACTGGGATTCCTTTCCCTGCCTCATCCCTCGGGATGAATGAATGAGCTTCACTGTAGTCTGGGAATTCGGCTTGTCTGGGCTTGGTGCTCCTTGTCCTGGTTTTACTCATGGATTGGCCGGATGGAACCTTTTCTATGGGAAAAGCCCAAGGAATGAGTAACCTGTCTCCTTGAGCGAGGATCCAGACGGGCTGGATTCCACAAACCTTTTGGGATTCGCTGGGATTTGAACAAATAAACCGCCAGTGCTGGATGGAGACAAGCTGAGGAGAGGCCAGAGACAAACTGGGATTTTAATGGGTATGTCTACAAATCACGGCTCACGTGGAAACTTCAATCCCAGTCTCCCTGTAAAAGAAAAGCTAATTAAAAATTCCCTAATGAGCCCGGGCTCAGTGGCTGAGCAGAAGGGAAGCACCTCCGAGCGGCAAATCCATTGCCAAGGACAGAAAACCCTCCAAGTGCAACGTGTTACAAGGAAAATGTCACTTTATTGGATGTTCCCTCGTCTCGCTAACGAGCTCTCGGGTTAATTTTAGCTCTTCCACTGCAATCCCAGCTCCGTTGTTCCTGGGGATCATGGATCTCAGCTCCCTCCTCGGTGGGAGTTTTTCCTTTAACTCCCAGTGGGAATGGGGCTGCTCTCCCATTAATTCCCAGTGGGAATGGGGCTGTTCTCTCCCATTAGATGTCAGTTGAAATGGGGCTGTTCTCCCATTAAATCCCAGTGGGAATGGAGCTGTTCTCCCATCAGCAGCACCATTTGTTTCCTCAAAGCCATTCCAGGTGGGAATTTCTTAATGGAAAATGTAGCCAGGCATTGGAATTGCCCAGGGAGGTTTGGAGTCCCCACCCCTGAGTAATTCCCAAGGAATCACCCAAGGAATGCCCAAGGAATTCCTGGATGTGGCACTCAGTGCTCTGGGCTGGCTACAAGGCAGGGATTGGGCACAACCTGGACTCGATGGCCTTGGAGGGCTTTTCCAGCCTCTGGGATTCTGGGATTCAGGAAGAACCAGCACAAAAATGGGAAGGGAATGTTGGGAGAAAGGCAGGAAAGGTGAGGTGTGTGGGTGTGGCAGGTCCCCACCCATGCCCAGGTGGCACCGTGTGATGTCACCTTCAGTGTCCCCTGTCCAGCAGCACCGGGAGCTCATCCCTGTCCAACAGCCATGGAAAACCAGTGCTGTGCGTGTTCTATTCCCAATTACACCTGGGACAACCAGACTCGATCCCAATTAGCACCACCCGAGTGCTCCGGGATCCTGCCCTCTCTCCCAGGACATTCCCACATCCCTGGGAGCCGCGGGATGGCGCTTCCAGCCCCGCCTGGCACCGTGGGCGCTCCTCCTTCCCCAGTTCCCCATTCATTGTTGGCACTCACAACCAATGGACTGAGATGTCCTCAATCCATTGGTTGCACTCCCAGGGATCCGAGCTGGCCATAAATCCCCTGCTCTGCCCGAGGCCCCAGCCCCATCTTCCAGAGCCTCATCCCAGCGCTAATTCCATCATTCCCAGCACTCCGGATCCCCCGGGGCCGCGCCTGCAGAGGGCTGATAAGGGAATCGGCTTTGGCGGCCACACCAGAGGTGAAATCCAAAGATCCCACATATTTCAGGATGTTTATCCCTGGTAATCAGCTCTTCCACTGGATGTCCCCGGGAAAGCCTGGATTGCGCTCCGTGCCCGGGGGCAAACAGCTCTCATTAATATTTCACATCATTTTCCTTTTTTTTTTCCCGTCTTTTTTTTCTTTCCCTGCTCCCGGAGCCTTGCAGGAGAGCGCCAGGATATTTTCCCATCTCCCGTGCTTGCCTGCTCCAGTAATCATCGGATTCAATCACTCGGGCGATGTTTTTATGGATTAATAACGGGCACTTTGGAGAGCTGGGAGCTGCAATCTGTACAACCTTAATGAGCACCGTGGGGACCCGGTGCCATGGTTTCCCAAATCCTCTCCCTGCTTCCCTCTAAATCATTCCCTGCTCTGGATGGCTCTCCTGCCTCCAGCACACCGGGCTCCCTGCTGGAAGTTGTCCCAATTAATTTTTTTTTTCCTGTTTTCCCTTTTTTTCCTCCCACCTTTCCTAAAAGCTCAGCTTTGTCAGCGCTGACAAAATGTTTGTCTTTGCTGCCTCATCGGGATGGAGCTCCGTGGTGGGAAATCTCCACTCCTGGATCTGGGAATGCCGGGATTGGGGTGTTTTGCAGGTCATTGGGAGGGTGGGACTGGGGGCAGGGATTGGCTCTGGGTGACACAACTGCACTGAGGGGACACCAGCAGGGGTGGGCACCTCTCTGTAGGATCATGGAATCATGGAATCATTTGGGCTGGAAAAGCCCTCTAAGGCCATTGAATCCAACCATTCCCAGCACTACCAGGTCACCCCAACCATGTCCCCAAGTGCCACATCTGATTTACATCCCCCAGGAACAGGGACTACCTGTGCCAGGGCTGGATTTCCTCTCTCATGGAACAAAACCAAAGGGTCCTGAGTGACAATTCCACGAGAAAGGGATCCCTCACTCACTGGAACTGCAAAGGGATTCCTGGGAAGCAGCTGGGGATGTAGGGAAAGCCCAATGCCCACCCTGGGGACAGGGCAGATGTGGCACAGCTGCTTGGGGCGCAGACCTGCCCCTGAAATCCCTGGGATACTCCTTGGATCTTTGGGAATTGGTGCTTCCTCCTCTGGGTCATCAGCATCTGGGAGGGGTCCCTTGTGTGGGGTCCCTGTTGAGGACAGTGGATTGTCCCCAGGGCTGGGGACACAGCGGGGACAGGGCTGTTCCAGAGCTTCTGGAATCATCTGCTGGCTCCCACATTCCTGGGATTTGTAACAGGCCTGAACACAGGGAAGGAACAAAGGACAAGGCCTGGACAGCATCTCCTCCTCCAGAGGCACATCCAGGCCCTGCCCTGGTAGGGAGGGAGCAATCCCTGAATTCCTGCCCTGTCAGGCAGGGAGCAATCCCTGAATTCCTGCCCTGTCAGGCAGGGAGCAATCCCTGAATTCCTGCCCTGTCAGGCATGGAGCAATCCCTGAATTCCCACCCTGTCAGGCATGGAGCAATCCCTGAATTCCTGCCCTATCAGGCAGGGAGCAATCCCTGAATTCCCGCCCTGTCAGGCATGGAGCAATCCATGAATTCCTGCCCTGTCAGGCAGGGAGCAATCCCTGAATTCCTGCCCTGACAGGGAGGGAGCAATCCCTGAATTCCTGCCCTGACAGAGAGGGAGCAATCCCTGAATTCCTGCCTGTTTTCCTGCGGATAGTCCAGGAACAGCCAGCCCAGGCAGTACAAAGTCACCTTCCAGAGAATTCCACAAGTGCCAGATTTATTCCCAACCCCCTCCATAGGAAACCTCCCAGCATTTCAGAGCAGACCCAGCTCCGGCTTCTTCCCCTCTCTGTTTATTTCCCGGGATTTTTAATGGCTTTTCAGAGACCTGCTCTCAGCCTGCAGCTATTCCAGAGCTGTGGGATGCAGCTCGGGGTGACTAATAACTCCAAGATTTCTCCAACCAGACGGCGTCAGGACAGAGGCCTTGGGCAACACCAGCCCAGCCCTGCTGGGCCCAAACTGGGAGAACTGGGAGGACAAACAGGGCCAGGCCCTGGATGCTGGGATGGGGAAGCTCGTGGTGAAGGAATTTCCCCCAAACAAGGTCTGGTTGTTCACCTTTCCCGGTTGGCCAGGCAGGGATTCCCACCTGGATTAACGGCAGGTGTGATCCAGGCCCGGAGAGGAAGAACCAGATTCCTGCTGGGGTGGGGCTGGAGGGGGTCTGGCTGGGGTCAGGGACAGCCTGGGCACACCAGTGCCAGCGCTGTGGTCAGTCCCACGCCCTCACTGACCATCCCTGTCCCTGTCCTGAGCATCCCTGATCCTTCACTGGGAATTCCTATTCCATCCCTGTCCATGCTTTGCTCATTCCCGATCCTGCCTGGAGCATCCCTGTCCTTTTCTGACCATCCCAATCCATGTTCTGCCCATTCCTAATCCTTCCCTGCCCATCCATCTCCCAGTTCTGCCCATTCCTGATCCCAATCCATGTTCTGCCCATTCCTGGCCCTTCCCTGCCCATCCCAATCCCATTCCTCCCCCATCCCTGCTCCTGCCCTGCCCACCCCATGCCCTGCTCTCACCTCCAGCTGATTTTTCCTCTCAGTTCCTCTCCTTTCGCGTTCCCGTGGTCCCGAACAATCCCGGCATTGATCCGGAGCTCCGGGCTGTGCCAGCTGGCGGCGGCTCCCGCTTCCCATCGCATTCCAGGGCTCTTAAAGCCGCCCGGCCCCGATCCCAGCACTTGGGATGCTCTGACGGATCCCTGCGCTCTTAAATCCGCGGGGACAGGGGATGGGAGCGGAGCATTCCCCACTCCCGGTGCCATTCTCCGGGAACAATGGGCTCCTTCGCCCATGGAATTCCTGCTCTCACCAGGAGGGATCTGCCCGGCACTGGACTTTAAAAGCAGTTGATGATCCCGGCGATATTCCCTGGAACAGCGAGGGCAAAAGGGGCAGTTTTGGACATTTAGGGGATTGGAGGGAAGGGGCAGCTGGGCCTGGGCACGGACACGGCAGCTCCTGTGTCCTAAATATAGAAAGAATTTATATATAAGTGTATTTCTATGTAAAAATATTTTTATATTTATATTCATACATATATTTTATATGTTATATATATTGATATATATTTATTTTATATTTTTTATTATATAATATATATATTACATAATATAATACAATATATATTACATTACACTATATTACATTATATTACATTACATTATATTATATTACATTACATTATATTGATTTTTATGTTATATGGTCCATTTCATATTATAGATTTATAGATTTATAGATGTATTTTTTATATTTTAATAACTTTATAAAATACATTTTTCACCGGGAATTCTGCAGGGGGAATTAATCGGGAATTCATCCCCGGCTCCCCCTGTGGGTTCCTGTCCCTGCCTGGAGCCCCTTTGGGGACACCGAGGGTGATGTCCCCATTTGGGGACACGGTGTAGGAACGAGGGCAATGGTTCTCCTCTGCCTTGCTGTCCCGGGAAGCAGCGCTGGGGTTTTGGGAATGCTGATGGGTGACTTTGGAAGAGCCACCTGCCACCCAGGGCACACCAGAGCCACCCCGAGGTGACACTCGGGGACACTCAGGAATTGCGAACAAAAAGGGGGGACTCAGGGAATTGCGGGATGATCCCTTCCCTGTCCCAGCAGGGTGAGGAAATTGGGAACTGAGGAATGCGGTAAAATGGGGGAGAAATTAATAATTATCCACAGCTCATCCCTATCACTGCACATCAAAACATTCCCGAACTCCATCCCAGGCTCCTTTCTTCTCCCTGCCTCCAGTAAGTGCTTGAACATCCCTTTAAAAATTAAAGGAGGAGGGTTCTGGAAGAGATAAGGGATAATTGCCTGGCTTTGACTGCGGCATTGATGTGAAAATAGGATTGGAATTACTCACTCCGGTTGAAAGGTTAGTTGAAGGTTATTACAGGAAAATTGTTATTCATCCATTTTTTCTGTGCCGCTGGATAGCCCCAAAGATTAAATCCGGGGAGCGCATAATGACCCATCAGGGCGGACAATGGTGGGAATAATCTCCAGAGGCTCCCGGGAGCCTTCCCTGAATAATTCATGGCCCAACAGCCCTCCCTCCCTCGCCGGCAGATTACACGGGAGTTTTCTTTGGGAAGAGATCATTTAAAGGAGCTTTAAAAACCACCGCGCTTTTGGACGGAAGTGGAATTACCGGCAGCATTCCCGAGGTTTGTTTATGCCTTAATAAATCTCCTTTCCCGCTGACCTCCGTGCCATGGGAACAAAACGCCGCGGGATAAAGGGAGCCTTTGTTGGCGATGGAGCTGGAGGAGCTCCCGTGGGGCTTTTTCTGCTGCGGGCAGAGACAAATCGGAGCTGTTCGGTCACCTGGGAGGAGAAATTCCTGCTGGCCCCCCGGATCGCCCCCCCAGATCCATCGGGAATGAGCTCCTTCTTTGCAGGAGGAGCCTCGTGATGTTCCTCACCCCTGAGGTCCCCAAAGTGCCCTCTGGTCCCCGTCCTGCTGATCCATTCACGGCTTCCCCCGGCTCAGGAGAGCTCTGCGATGAGGAGGATGCTCAGGCCATCATCCCTGGATCCTGCTGGAAAACCAAGAGCAAGGCTGGGATGTCACTTCCCGGCCTTCCCACTGCTCCTGTGGCTCCTCCAGCTCCTAAATCCCGGCCTGGCTCCGGTTAATCCTTTAATTTCCTCTCCTGGAAGCGCTGTTATGTTTTAAAAGCTGATTGCTCGTTAAAAATCCCAGGATTTCTGGAGGTTTAGGGACGCGGGATATACATCCCTGGCATCGTTGGGATCCTGGAAAATAATTGAAAAAAATATCCTGGATAATAATTGATATTTACTAAATGCTTCATTGTTATTGGATCGAAATTAAATGCTAATTAAACCTTCTCTGGGCTTTTCCAGCCAGGAGGATGAGGAAGGATGACATTGCTGCTGTGGGATGAGCAGGGAATCCTCTGGATTGGGAATTTGGGAGGGTTATCTTGATTTTAGGCAGGCTTTTCTTCACTTTGGGCAGGTTTATCTTCATTTTGGGCCGGTTTCGCTTGATTTGGAGCAGGTTCATCTTGAGCTGAAGGGCTCTGTGGAGCTGAAGCGGCTCCTCCAGGCCTATCCCATCCCAGAATTAATGAGGAAGGATTTTCCCAGGGGGAATGGAGCAGGTACAGAGCTGCTCCTCCCTCCCCTCCGAGGGAGAAGGGTTGTTAGAAATAATCCTGGAGTTTAAGGATGTGAGCGAGGACTTTTATGGATTTAACAGGAAGCTCCAACATAATTTCCCACTAAAGCTTGTGTCAATAAATCATTTTTTAATTATAAGCTTCAATTATCAGCTAAGCTCGGCTTAATGATCTCTGGAGTGGTTCCTCCTTCAGAGGCCCGGGAAGGAACTTCTCCTCCTTCCTTTGGAGCTGCTGCTATTTTTTCCCAGCTCCTGGAAAATCTCCCCCCCTGCGCCAGTGCCCGTGTGCCTGATGGGATCTGAGTGAAATCCAAGCCTCTCCTAAATCAGGGGTTGTCCAGAGGCGCATCCAAAGGCTCATCCAAAGGCTGTGGCTCGGTTCCACCCCTGGCACAGGCCCTGAGCCCGGGGTTGATTTAGGGCTGCTGTGGGATCAGGTCACATTCCCGAGCGTGCCTGGGGCAACTCAGGAGCGCTCAGGTGCCCTGGGGGTTATTCTGGGATGCAGGACATGTGGCAGTGCCAGGGGAATCCCGGGGAGAAGGGGCTGGATGACTCCCTCATGGCTCCTTGGGATCCAGCAGATCCCACAGTTTGCATTTCTCTTTTCTGCGCTCCAGGATCTGGAGAGGGATCCTTCCTGTAATCCATCGGATCTGGGTTGGGAATGACAGCGGAGTTTGGGAGGAGGAGTTAACAAGTTGGGAAAAGAGGAGAGAGATGGCTCTGGAATGCTCCAGCCTGTTCATCCTCAGCCACTCTCAGTGTACCATGGATGATTCCTGACGGGATTGAGCTGGGAATTGAGCTGGGAATTGAGTTGGGAATTGAGCTGTGCTCCGTGGCTCTGTGCCCATCTACACCTTGGGAAATTGGTCATGTCTGCCAAGCATCCTGGGATTTCCATGTGGGAATGGTGCCTCTCCTCAGGCTGGATCACTCCTGGCAGGAGACAGATCCCAGGGCCTTGTCCTGGTGCTTCTTCTGCTCCTGGGGTGTCCCAGTGCATCCAACATGGATCTAGAGATTGGATCAAACACGGATCCGGATTGTGCATCCCACACGTGCGCTCATTCCAATGGGTGCATCCAACACTTGTGTCCAGCGTGTGCAGCCGTGGGAGTCCTGTGTGTGTTCCTGGAGTTTGCATCCAATGCGTGTCCGACTGTTCATCCGTGGGAATCCAATGCAAGGTCCCAGTGCATGCATCCAATGGATGTATCCAACATGTCCATCCAATGGATGTGTCTAACGTTTGCTTTGATGGATGTATTCAACATGTGCATCCAAGGGATGTATCCAACATTTCCATCCAAGGGATGTATCCAACATGTCCATCCAAGGGATGCATCCAACGTTTCCATCCAATGGATGAATCCAACATGTGCATCCAGTGCATGGAACCAATGGATGCATCCAATACGTGTGTCCAACACGTGTATCCATGCATGTCCAACATGTTGTATCCAGCATGCCCATCTCATGGATGGAACCAATGGATGCAACCAGCTGATGCATCCAAAATGTGCGTCCAACACATGCATCCAACACTTGTATCCAACATGTGCATCCAGTGCCTGTCCCCAGTCCACACATCCAGCACATGCATCCCACTCACATTCCAGCGCAGAATCCAAGCCCTGAATCCCACTTGGAACATGCCCCAGAGTGGGGTCCTGCAGCATTCCCCTCTCCTCATCCACAGGCAGGGAATCGCTGCCCTCCTGCCGTTTCCAACCTGTCTCCCACATTTCCGTGCCCGGATTTCCTCCCTGGTTGCTCTGGAGAAGGATTTCCCATCTTTCAGCAGGGTCGTGCCAAGGGTAATGGCATTCCAACCTTTCCAGGACGGATGGGGCTGTTGGAGCAGAGCTTCCCTGCCGTTTATCCTCTGGATTTCCCTCCTCTGGATTCATCCCCTCCGCTCCCAGGCCAGGAGACAGCATGGATGGATTTTCTAAGATCCTTTCTTTTCCACAAAAAATATTGGATGCGGGCATTGACAGAGCTCCGGGTGTAAAAGGACAAGGAAATATTTCCAAATGGTTTCTCTGGCAGCTGGGAATTCCAGCTCCTGTCGCTTATTGACCTCTAATTGTTTCCAGTAGGAGCGGGAGACAGGAAGATCAATAGGAATTGGAGAGACTTAAAACCCTCCCGGTGCACTCCACTGTAGTTAGGAACCACTGGAATTCATCTTCCAGGGATTTCCAGTGCTAATTGGAACATTGGGATTGCTCCATGCGCTGGATTCCGTGCAGAGCATTAATTCCTTCCCCAGTCCCGCTCCTCGCCTGATCCCAGGGCTCAGAGAAGCCTCGTGGTTCTCCAGTCGCCCTTCCCTGCTGCGTTAGAAATCCAGGAGACCCAAATTTGGGTGGAATTCCAAAGGGGCAGGAGGGTTCTGGCAGCTGGAACTCTACAGGAAAGAAGGGATGGAGTGAGGAGAGCGCTGACACACCAAGGCATGGGAGAAGATGCGGGAATGATGTCCTGGAGAGAGGCCTGGGGATGGAGCTGGATTTTCCCACAGGGAGCTGCTGAGTTTGGGAATGTTCTCGGTGATTTTGGTGTGGGAACCAGGTGGCCACCACCGAGCTGGTCCCATCCCAGCCACCGGCGTTTCCCTGGGAATTACGCTTCCCTGGGAACTCCTCTGGTCGGTCGGTGGCAGTGCCGCAGGTGCTGGTGGCGCTCCCGGCTCCCAGTGGAAGCTCCCTGTTCCTGATGGAAGCTCCCAGCTCCTGGTGGAAGTTCCTGGCTCCCAGTGGAAGCTCCCTGTTCGTGATGGAAGCTCCCTATTCCCAATGGAAATGCCCTGTTCCTGTTGGAAGTTCCCTGTTCCCGATGAAGCTCCTGTTGGAAGTTCCCTGTTCCCAATGGAAGCTCCTGGCTCCCAATGGAAGACGCCTGTTCCAGTTGGAAGCTTCCTGTTCCTGTTGGAAGCTCAGTGTTCCCAATGGAAGCTCCTGATGGAAACTCCCTGTTCCCGGTGGAAGCTCCTGTTGGAAGCTCCCTGTTCCTGATGGAAGCTCCCTGTTCCTGATGGAAACTCCCTGTTCCCGATGGGAGCTCCTGTTGGAAGCTCCCTGTTCCTGATGGAAGCTCCCTGTTCCCGATGGGAGCTCCTGTTGGAATCTCCCTGTTCCCCATGGAAACTCCCCGTTCCTGATGGAAGCTCCCTGTTCCCAGCGGAAGCTCCTGTTGGAAGCTCCCTGTTCCTGATGGAAGCTCCCGGCTCCTGATGGAAACTCCCGGCTCCTGATGGAAACTCTTGTTGGAAGCTCCCTGTTCCCAATGGAAACTCCCCGTTCCCGATGGAAACTCCTGTTGGAAGCTCCCTGTTCCCGATGGAAGATCCTGTTGGAAGCTCCCTGTTCCCGTTGGAAGCTCCCTGTTCCTGTTGGAAGCTCCCGGCTCCCGGCGCTGCTGTCACCGGGAATCAGGGCCCAGCCCTAATCTGTCATTAGCGCATTCAGCACTAATTGCTGGCAGGGTGCCACGCGCCTATTTTCCCGTTTTAACAAAACATTTATGCATGGAAGATTTAATGCCAGGTATCAAGCATATCATTGTAAATTTACCACTAATTAAGCCTAATTAAAATAATTAAATGGCTGCCGAGTCACAACGTGAATGAAAATCACATTTCCTCTCGTGTGCTCGCCCCTCTCCTCGCTGGCCTCGCTCTGGATTCCCAACACAAATATTTTCCCCTTTGGATGCGGGAAGAGAGGAGTTTCATCCCGACCATAACGCTGGGATTTGGGGGGAAGCTCTCCAATTCCAGGACCTCTGGAGATTTTCCTTTCTGGGGATGAAGGATGGACAATCTGACAAATCTGTTCCAGGGAGCTTTTGCATATTCATCACTGCTCGGATTTTTAATCAAAGCCTGGGCCATGAATAATGGATGGGGCTGGGATGGGGTGGGATGGGATCCAGGAGCTCCAGAGGATGCTCCGGGCAGAGGCTCCAGGGAAAGCTCTGGCTGGAGATCCAGGAACTCCAGGGAATGCTCTTGGAAGGGCCTCCAGGAGAAACAGGGACTCCAGGGGATGCTGTGGCTGGAGGCTCCAGGAAATCCAGGGGATGCTCTGGGCAGGGATTCCAGGAACTCCAGGGAGGGGAATGAGGGAGGCTGGGCGGGAGATGGAGGGAAGGAAGGAGGGAAGGAGGAGCTCACCACCGGGCCCGTCCCCGCTGTCGCCGTCCCCTGTGTGGTCCCAGCCCGGGCTCACAATGGGCTCAAAGCCCCTTTGTGCTCCGGCTGAGGCCGAGCTGCATTTTAGGCTCGGCTCATTCAAGGCCAGCCTGGCAAAGCTCCGATTAACCTTTGCTTTCCCAGGCATGGTCTCATTTTCTCCCGCGGCGGGGTCCCGGCACCCTCGGCCCGCCGGGAAGGGCCGGGAAGGGGCTGGGAATGGGAGTGTGGGAATGGGAAGTGTGGGATTTCCTCTCTGTGCCCACTGGGATCGCAGGAATACCTGAGGCGCTGCCTGGTCCTCTCCTTCTCCGTGGGTCCCGAGCTGAGGAGACATTCCTGCTTTGTTATCCCAGGAACCAACATCACCCTCCTGTGATGATGTCATCACAACCCTGCTGTGACATCGTCATCATTATTATCATCATGTTGTGATGTCATTATCATCATCATCACTGTCATCATTGTCATCATCATCCTCTTGCTGTGACATCATTATATCCCTGCCATGACATCATCGCCATCATCCTGCCATGAAATCATCCTCCTGCTGTGACATCACCTCCTCACCATGACATCATCCTCAACCATGACATCATTCTTCTGCCATGACATCATCCTCCCACCGTGACGCAATCCTACACCACATCATCCTGCCTCTGTGACGTCATCCTCCTTCTGTGACATCATCTTTCTGCCATGACATCGTCCCATCAAAACACCATCTTAGTGCAACGACATCATCCTTCAGGCATGATGTAATCTCCCTACCATGACATCATCCTTCTGTGACGTCATCCTCCTGCCATGGCATCATCCTTACTTTCCCATCTCCCCATTTTCCGGGAATCACATCCTTCCCCAAGGGACCCCAGCACAGGAGCCCCTGCCCAGCTGTGCCCCCTCTTCGTCCTCGTGCCCCCCCTGGACCAAGCATTGGTTTTTCCATGGATGACCACTTTCTTTCTGGGAATTGACCCCCTTGGCATTCCCAGATCCCTAGGCAAACAGAGCTGTTTGTCTCCGTGTTTGCTCATTTCATCCCAAATATTTGCCTGCCAAGCGAACGCCGTCTCCCGGGATGTGCTATTAATGGGATAATTAGGCAGCCGCTAATGAAAAGGGTTCCTGGGAATTATGGCAGGATTTGTTTTGGCATTTGGAGGCTGGAGTGCTCCAATCTACCTGAGAGCTAATTAGTTAATTAGTGCTGGTGGAACACACCTGGAAAAATAGGGCAGCCAAGGAACGCTCCGGTTTATTTTCCAGGAGCCAGCGGAATGCCTTTTTCCATGGGATATTGGGGAAGAAAACTAAACCCTCTTTCTTTCAGGTGTTGGGATCTCCAGGAAAGGCTCAAATCCCGGCGATTTGGGGTGTCCTGGTTCTTTTGGGGTTTCTCTGGTGTCGCTTTGGGGGTTTGGCTGGGAGCAGTGGGAATGGCCGTGGATTTTCCGGATCTTTCCCGGTTATGTAACCCCTCCCTGGCTCCCGCCGCGCTCCGGGCGCCGCCGCTGGTGACAAACCCCGCGTGGGGCTGGCCCCGCGCTGATTAATTAGGAAATTACATTTATATAACCCCTAATCCCCGGCTGGGCCTCGCCAGGGGCTCGGGAATTACATCCAGATTAGCTCCGAGCCCGAGAAAACCCCAGGCTGGAATTATTGCCCAGGCACACATCGGCAAATTGGACCGATCCGGGGGAAAACGGCCAAAATTCGGCTTTTTTGGGGGTTTTATTTCCCTTAATTCCCTCCTCCCACGGGGCCTGTGAGGGGTGAGAGCTCCGTGCAGCCGGAGCTGATTGCAGCTGAATGTGGCCTTCGGTTTTCCCAACAAAATTGCTTTTATCCTTCCCAACATGTGTTCCCAAAGATTACAGGGCTGTAATCCCACACGGCTTAACCAGGGGGGGCTTTGGGAGAGCTCTGGGAACGGCGGCGCCGGAATTCCCCCCCTGGCTGATCCGGGACTGGGAATCCTGGTCGTGGAAACAGAAAGAACCTTAAGGGATAAAGGATTGGGAAGGAGGGATTGGAATACTTGGGGGGATTTGGGGGAGCCGGGTGATCACAACAAATCATTTTTAAAGTGTTTTCGTGGATTTGGTTTGGGTTTTTGTTTTTTTTTTTTTTTTTTTTTTGTGGAGGGCTGATTGGAAAATAGGTCATGGATTGATCCGGATCCGATCGTTACAAAGGAGGAGTTTTCCCCCTAATTACAGGGACACATCCAGGAGGGAGCCTTGAGGCCTTGGGAATGCTCCGCTAATGGACAAAGAGCTCCGAGGGAATTTTGGGATTGATCCATCCTGGAAGGCACATCCTTGGGAATGTCCTTCAGGAGGGGGTGAGATTCCCAATAGATTTGGGATAGGCGGGAAAGCAAGGAAAGCACTCGAATCCTAGGGGTTGCCTCTGCTCCAGGGGGTTTGGGAGGATCCAGCAGGCCTGGAGCTGCACCCTCCTCACGCTGTGCTGGTGATGGGATCTGGCAGGAAGGGGATTAATTCCAGGTTTGGGATTTGCTGGAGGAGGGAATTGCAGATTATCCTTGTCTGGGATAACTACTGCTGTCCCGGGATAATTCCAGCTGTCCCGGCATAATTTCTGCTCTCCCAGGATAATTCCTGCTGTCCCGGGATAATTCCTGCAAACCTGGGATAATTCCCTCTGTCCCGGGATAATTCCCACTGTTCCTCTCCCTAAGAGAATTTAATCCCGTGAGGATTAAATGAAATCACGAGACACAAATTCCAGCCCAAATCTGATTTTCCCCTGGGAATCAGGTTTAAAGCTTTGGGAACGGGAAACTTTTCCCGTGGCCACTCCAGAGGGGGAATTCCCACCAGCCAGGCCTATCCCCAGGTGCTCAGAGCAATTTTGGGATTCCAAACCCCAGTGGGATCAGCGACATCCCCTCGGATTCCCTGATCCCACCAAAGCACTCACACGGAGATGGGGTTGGATTTGGGGCTGGTTTTGCCCTGCCAGGACCCAAATCCTTTCAGATTCCCCATAAATTGTGGCTGGAATCTGCCCATGGATGCAGGGACACCTCCCACCATCCCAGGGATGGAGCAGCCACAGTTTCTCTGGGAATTCCATCCCAGCCCCTCCCAGGGAAGAATTCCTCCCCAATATCCCGGCTATCCCTGCCCTCGGGAAGGTGGGAATAAACCCCTGGCCCCACCATTCCCTTCAATCCCCAGGATTTTCCCCTGGAAAAATGTCATTTTTTGGCCCTGTATTCCGCAGCAGCAGCGGAGTCTCTGAGCTGTGGTTTTTCCTGCTGTCAAGCAGAGTAAGGAGATTATCCCGCTGCAAATCTGATGGAAAAGATTCCCTTTAAAGTCACCGATAGAGCTCAACACACAACGAGCTGCGGGGCTGCTTCCAGGAGATACGGGAGCAGAAAAAACATCCCAGTGGTTGTTTCTGAAAGGGAAAATAACCCCAAAAACAGCACTGCCAGAAAAACCTTGGGGTTCTCTGGGCTTGGGGCAGACCCCAAATTGAGGGTGGAGGTTTATCCTCCCTCCTCCTGAGGGCGGACAAAAAAAAATAAATGAAATTTAGAGAGACCAGGGGGTGTTTGTGGAGAAAGAGGAGGACTTGGGAGGAGGAGGAAGAGGAGGATGAGGAGGAGGAAGGGGAAGGAGGAAGAGGAGAAGAAGGAAGAGGACAAGGAAGAGCCCAAGGAAGAGCCCAAGGGCACAGGGGGCTCAGCAGAATTTGGGATCTGGAATTTCCCCTCGGACACCGGGAGTGGCCACGGGCCCACCCAGTTCGGGGCTGCCCCCAGACAATCGATCTCCTCCCTCCTTCCGACCCACAGGAAATGGGGCTTTGGGGAGGCTTTTCCCTTTGTTTTTGCTTTTCCCCTCTCGGGCCGCCGGCGCTGCAGCTCCATTGGAAGCCCGAGGGATTTATGGCCTCTCCAGTTTATTGTTGATACAGATCTTTATCTGCCCCGGGCTTATAACTGACATTTAAATTACACTGCAAACAATGAATCAATATTTATGGATTAGCGCGCCAATACGAGTTGTCCCGGGATTCTGGCTCCCGGCGAACGGGACAACGAGGTCAAGGTCAAGGCTTTGTCTAATGAGGGATCGGCACGGACAGGAGCTGCCGGCCGGGTATTGACTTCCTAATAGGAACGCGTTTATGGCCGGCATTTAGCCCCCGCGCTGGGCTCCCGCCTCCATCTCCCATTCCTGCCCTTTCCCCGCTGCTGACTGGGCATCGCTTCAGGCCCCGAACCCGGAGTGTGTCCCGGTGCCTGGAAAAACCCGGGAGAAACACCCGGCTCCCCACAGCCCCCTGCTTTTCCAGCCCGG
This sequence comes from Tangara arthus, assembly GCA_035584835.1. Taxonomy (NCBI): domain Eukaryota; kingdom Metazoa; phylum Chordata; class Aves; order Passeriformes; family Thraupidae; genus Tangara; species Tangara arthus. The sequence goes on along the minus strand of JAWMQZ010000021.1, from coordinate 1,378,528 downwards.
ATTTTCCAAGGGGAAAGAGCCCGAGCTCCATGGAGGGGGATCAGTGCTTGGGAAATTCATCCTGGGCTCTGAGAGCGCAGAGGAGTCAGGATCAACCCTGCACCCCTTAAAAACTTCCTGGGTTGCATTTGGAATCATTCCTGCACCCCTTAAACCCTTCCCAGGTTGGATTTGGGATCATCCCTGCATCCCTTAAACTCTTCCTGACTTTCAGCTTCCAATGAGAACTTGCTCCCTTTTCCTACCTGAAATCAAGCTGGACCAAAAATTTTTTTTAAATCTATTTTTATAATTAATATTGATATTTTAGGATTTTTCCCGGCCCTGTTGCTGTCTAATTCCAGCAGCGGCCCTGTGGATGCGGCACTTGACAGTGCTGGGGGAACGGTTGGAATCGAGGCTCTCAGAGGGCTTTCCCCGGAGGAATCACTCCCGAATTCCATGATTTTAACCATTCTCTAGGGGACCAGGTACCTGCTGCTCGCTGCCAGCCGCAATTCCCGGCGGTTTCCCTCCCGGCAGAGCCGCGGGCGATGCTCCCCGTGGGATTCTTCCCCCTGCTGCGCCCCGAGCGGGAAATGGGGGGAAAAGGAGGGATTCTGGGGGCTTTTTTTGGCGCTGTTTTTGAAGCCGTGTTTATCCCCTCGTTAAAACCCAGCTGAAAACTTTCAGGGCTAAACGAGCCCCGTCCTCCTCCTCGCCGCGTTTATTTACATTATAATCATCCCGGGCCTGCGAATTGTGTCAATTATTCTTTCCTCGGGGCGAGCCAAGGATTCTTTGTTCCTCGCTGGTTTACAAAAGTGAAATATAGGTGAGGTTTCGGACCTTTTAATCCCCCGATGTAATTACTGCTCCCCGCAGGCTCGGCCGCGTTTCAGCGGCGCTGCCGGGCTCAGATTAGACACACAAAGTCCCTGCTCTCCATCAAAGGCTTCCTTATCTGCCCGAGACAGCCAAACAACAAACGAGCCCCAAATCTCGCCGGCCCCGCTGTTTATTTGACCAGGCCCGAAATAAATAAATCGGCCGCAGCCAAACAGGCGCTTTTCCCTGAGAACGGGGGCTCGGCGGGCGCCGGGGTGGGAATTTCCAGGAGCGCCGAGAGGGCCCGCGACTACAGTGGGGCTTTTGAAGTGCTTTTTCCACGTTTTAGGAGCCCAAAATGAGGATGAAACTAAAATGACACGAAGAAATAATCCCCCATTCAGCCCTGAAAGGATTATTCTAATTACTTTGATTATTAAAGATCAGACAGATTTTTTTTTTCCTCCCCTCCTCCTCCTCCTTTTTTTTTTTTTTTTTTTTTCCCTCTGCCTGCAGAAAGTAAACCAAGCCCCGAAATCCAAATCCTCGCTGGGAATTGAGGAACGCCTTAAGTAAACAGCGGGAACAAACGGGCAGTGTGAGGGTCCGGGGGGGCCCCTTTGTGCGGCCTCAATGGGGGCTAAACGCGAGCCCGGGGCCGCGTCTCGCCCCTTTCACATGCAAATCCCGGGGCCTCGCCTTTATCCCGCTCCGAGCTGCCGGCGTCAAGCTGCGCCCGCCTGAAGCGCCGGGCCCGGGGGCGCGGGGGGCGCTGCCCGCGCAGATGGTGCCGCCGAGCCCCCCCCGGGCAGGGCCGCGATTCGTTTAAGGAGTCTGTTTGTTTCTGCTGATGAGGGCTGTTAATTTGCGCAGCGGTCTCATTAGGCCTAAACCACCAATTAATTTCTTTTGTTCTCATTAAACGGCTGATTCCGAAACATTTCGGCAGCCACAATGGATGGCTCCGAGCCGCAGCCCCGGCATCCTCCCCGCCGGAGCTGGCAGCGTTCCTGGAGCCCCGGCAGCCGGCCCAGCAGCCCCAAAAATCCCTGGCACCGGCCCCGGGTCTGCCCCGCGTACCTCAGCATCATTCCCTGGGTACCCCGACACCCGCCCCAGCGGTGCCAGCAGCATCCCTGGGTACTCCACATCTTCTTCAGCAGCCCCAGCATCTTCTCCAGGCAGCCCAGCACCCTCTGACAGCCCTGGCATCCTCCCCTGGCATCCTCTCCAGCCCTGGCGTCCTCCCCTGCAGCCCCAGCGCCTGCCCTCGGTACCCTGGCATCCTCTCCGGGTATCCCGACCTTGTCCCCGACACTCCCTGGGTGCCCTGGCGCCTCTCCCAGGTATCCCAGCACCTCCCGCAGCTGCTCCAGCATCCTCCCAACGCCTCTGGCACCTTCCCCAGCAGCCCTGGCACCTTCCCTGGCAATGCTGGCATCCCCCCGGCCTCAGGGGGGGCGCCCCGGGCGCTGTCCCTGCTCCCCAGCCCGATCCCCCCGGGCAATCCGGGCACCGAACGCTCCGTCCTGCCCCAGCTGGAAACGGAGCATCCCCGGCTCCTGGAGCACGGGGGGAGCCAGCCGGGCAGGCAGGGCAGAGCCCCGAGCTCTCCCCTCCATTTCCCCAAATCAAAAATAAGATTTGGGGTGGTTTTTGGTTGTTTTGGTTTTTTTTTTTCCCTCTCCGCTCCCTTCTTTTTCCCGGGCCAGGAGCATCTGGGAAATGGGGATTTGGGGATGGTCGGGGTGGGGACAGGCAGGGCCTGGCACGTCCCAGCCTGGAGCTGCTCTGTGCCCGTGTGTCCCCAAACCTGGGCTGGCTGTGGGATGCTGTGTCCTCCTGGTGAGGAAGGGGAATGCTGCATTCCCAGCTCCAGGAGAATTCCCAGGGAATGCTGCATTCCCAGCCCCAGGGGAATTCCCAGGGAATGCTGCATTCCCAGCTCCAGGACAATTCCCAGGGAATGCTGCATTCCCAGCTCCAGGACAATTCCCAGGGAATGCTGCATTCCCGGCTCCAGGGGAATTCCCAGGGAATGCTGCATTCCCAGCTCCAGGGGAATTCCCAGGGGATGCTGCTGCATTCTCAGCTCCAGGAGAATTCCCAGGGGGATGCTGCTGTCCCCTGCTGCACCTCTGGGGACATCCTTGGATTCCGCGTCCCAGCAAGGTTCCAGGAGCGTCCCTGGTGCCGCCAGCTTCCCTGGCGATTTGCTGGTGCTCTGTAAATTCCATGAAAAATTTATGGTCAGGACAGAAAGGAAAAAAAGGGGAAGGAAAAAAAAAACAACAAACCAAAACCCAAACCAGCCCAGGCTCCAGCTGAGCCTCCCCATAAATTACCGGGATTTGCTTCCCAGGGTGGTCCGGGGAGCGCTGCCAGAGCCTCCCGCGTTCCGGGGGGAGGATCCCGGGGTGAAGCCTTGGGAAAGGGGAGGGGAGAGCAGCGGGTTCGGGGAGGGCCGAAGAGCGCTCTATTGCACTAAATAGCTATTTAGTTGGGTGTGGGTTTTTTTTGGTTTTTTTTTAGGGTTTTTTGGGGGTTTTGGTTTGTTGCTGTTTTTGTTTTTTTTGTTGTTTTTTTTTTTTTTTTTTGAATGGCCAAACCTACAGATTTTTACTCTGACTCTTACAGCATTTTATTTCTCAAAAATATATATAATTTATTGCATTTTTTCGCATCGGATACTCACAATGTGATCTTTCCAAAAGCGATGGAACACGAGAGGTCCCTGGGCTGCCGGGGATCCGCTCCCGGGATTGTCCCCAAACCGAGCCCTGAGCTCCCAATCCCACCGGGAATGCCGTGCTGGGAATGCCGTGCCCAGGAATGCCATATCGGGAATGCCGTACCGGGAATACCATACCGGGAATGCCGTGCCCAGGAATGCCGTACCGGGAATGCCGTACCGGGAATGCCATATCGGGAATGCCATATCGGGAATGCCGTACCGGGAATGCCATACCGGGAATGCCGTGCCCGGGAATGCCGTACCGGGAATGCCATATCGGGAATGCCGTACCGGGAATGCCGTACCGGGAATGCTGTAACGGAAATGCCGTACCGGGAATGCCGTACCGGGAATGCCGTACCGGGAATGCCATACCGGGAATGCCGTGCCCAGGAATGCCATATCGGGAATGCCGTACCGGGAATGCCATACCGGGAATGCCATACTGGGAATGCCGTACCGGGAATGCCGTGCCCGGAGTCCTGCCCGAGGCAGAGCCCCGGGAAGGCGTCGGGAGGAGCAGGGCCGTCAGCAGCTCGGGTTTAGCCCTTCTGGGCTTTCATGGGTCACCAACTGAGCCCAGCAGGCGCCGTGGGAGCAGCCCAGGAATTCCCAGGTGTCCATCAGCCCCTGTTCTCCTCTTCAGCACTCCAGGTGTGCCCAGGGCACGTGGAGCAGCTCCTGGGGTGTCCCTCAGCGTCCCTGTCCCACAGCCCAGCCCCAGCTTTAACCAGGCTGGGGTGGCATTCCCAACAGCGGGAGCACCTAGAGCCGTTCCAGAGGCCCTGGAGCTGCTCTGGAGCCGGGATGGGAGAGCTGGGAATGGATCCAGGGATCCAGGGAGAGTTCAGAGCCCTTCCAGGGCCTGAGGGGCTCCAGGAGATCTGAGGAGGGACAGGGATGGGGATGGGGATGCAGGGCTGGGATTCTCCATTCCCTCCCAGCTCTGCCCTTCCACCCTGCATTCCCAGCCTCCCCAAACCCACGGATCTGCTGCTCCCTTCCGTCCTGGCCCTTTGCTGCCAGTCTGGAATATTCCATGTCCATCCCTGCACATGCCAGGGGAAGCAGAGGGGACACGGTGCCAGCCAGGTGCCACCATCCCCTGCAGCCAGGAGCCCTCTGGCGCTCTCCCGGCCTGGAAATGCACGGAGTTTTATTAAATCATAAAAATCTCCCAGATCTCATTGAGGCCCCTGCAGCCCCAGCAGTGCTTTGATGCCATTTTTTATCTTTTTGATTAACAGGAAACTGCTCAGCCCTGGGGACACCCCAAACCCTGGGGACATCCAGGGCTCAGCCCGGGGGTGACAGAGGCGCCCCCAGCCCCGGGCTGGGTTTCCCAGCTCAGGGGGGGTCCCTGCAGCCTCTGGGGCTCCGTGGCTTTCCCGAGGATAACGAGGCCTCTGTGTGCTCCCAGTTTTTGTTCGGGGCTGAAGCTGGCTACGGAGGGAAGTGTTGTGTGAGGGTGTTGTGGAAAAGCCTTGGCTCCATCTGGGAGCTGTCAGGAAAAGGCTGAGCTCAATCACACGTTGTTATGAATAGCAGCATTTGAGCCTTTAAAACCTTCACTTTTTATTTTTTTCTCCCTCTTTTTTTCTCTTTTTTTTTAATATTTTTTTTCCCCCTCACCCCGAGGTAAATTCCAGCTGGGATCAACACTCCCCAGGAATTCCCCCGGAGGAAGTTGGCTGTTCACCAACTCATCTTGTAAAAAATAAAAAAAAAAAAATAATAATAATAGTAAAAAAGAAAAAAAGATTCATTATTCCTGTTGAGCCGAGATGAAACAATTCCCTGGAATTAACGAGGCTCCTCTTGGCCAGCCGAGGTTCTGCTCCAATGAAAGTTTTTATTGTTGCCCAGAAAAGCCAAAAAACCCCAAAATCCCCCAGGGGCTGCACTTGGGGCTCTCTCAGGGCTCTCCAAGAGGTGCCCCCAAACCCATCCCGGTCCTCCCAGCATTCCCAAATCCTGCATGGCCAATGCCAGGCACAAACCTGGGATGCTCCAGGTTCAGCAGGATGAGGGAGGCTCATCCCACACGGATGGGGACAGAGGAGAGGATTTAGGGCAAATCCAACCCCTGAGCAGGGTGGGCCACAGGACAAGAGCCTGGAATGTCAGGGGACAGCCCTGGGGGCAGGAGGGGCAATGCCAGGGACAGGAATCCAGGGAAAAGGGGTTTTTGGTGGGTGGATCATGGAATCCTGGAATGGTTTGGGTTGGAAGGGACATTGGAAGAACATCCAGGCCCATGGCAGGGACAGCTCCCACTGTCCCAGGGTGTTCCTTGGGCACTGCAGGGATCCAGGGGCAGCCACAGTTCCTCTGGGAATTCCATCCCAGCCCTCTCCACCCTCGCAGGGAACAATTCCTTCCCAAAATCCCATCCCTCCCGCCCTCTGGAGTGGGAATCCATCCCCCGTGTCCCGTCCCTTGTCCCCAGTGCCACCAGCCCCTCCTGCCACGGGCACCCCGTGCCAGCCCCAGGACGGGTTTTTCCAGCAGGGTTGGGATTTTTCCTGCCGGGTTGTTTTGCTTTCCTCCCTGCTCTGCTTGTTGATATTTTTATTTTTTATTTTGGATTAAGCCAAAGGGGTTTTGAGCCGTCCCTGCCGTTTTCCAGCGGCATCCCGGGAAGCCCCAGCTCCGGGAAGAGGAGCACGATGAGGATGCGAGGGCAGGCGCGGCCGGGCCGAGCCTTTGGAGGCGATGCCACCCCCGGAGCCCGAACAAAGCACCACGGCCCCGCACAATCGTTCATTATGGCTCAATTACTGTAATTAAAGCTGCTGCGCTGCAGAGGCAGAGCCGCCGAGGGGAGCGGTGCCAGCAGCAGCCACGCTCGGCCGCGGCAGCGGCAGCTGAGGGGGTCCCCGAGCGCCGCCACCATCTGTCCCCAAGCCGGGGGGGGGCACCCGGGAAACGCGGCTGGGGAGGGAGGGGAGGGATGGGAAAGGAATGGAAAGGGATGGGGAGGGGATGGCAAGGGATGGGAAAGAGATGGGAAGGATGGAGAGGGATGGGAAGAGGATGGGAAAGGGATGGGAAGGGAGGGGAAGGGATGGGAAGGATTCGGAAGGGGATGGAAGGGATGGGGAGCAATGGGAAGGGTTTGGAAGGGGATGGGAAAGGAGTGGAGGGGATGGAAGGGATGGGGAGGGGTGGGGAGGGGATGGGGATGGATGGGGATGGGAATGCCCTTATCTCAGATTTCCTGGTGTGCAGATCGTGGGGATGAGCCTGGGCACAGCTGGATGCGTGCTCTGCTTTGTTGCTGGGGTGGGCACAGCTCAGCGTGGCACGGGACACACAACATGGCACGGGACACACAACATGGCACAGGACACACAACATGGCACGGGACACACAACACGGAATGAGACACGGAACGTGGCATGGGACACGGAACGTGGCACAGGATGGGACGGACACAGAACATGGAATGGGACACAGAACATGGCATGGGACACGGAATGTGGCATGAGACACAGAACACGGCACAGGACACAGCATGGAATGGGACATGGCATGTGGCATGGCACGGCACACAGAACATGGAATGGCATGGGACACACAACATAGAATGGGACAAAGAATATGGCACAGGACATGGAATGTGACACAGGACACAGAACGTGGCACAGAACATGGAACATGGCACAGGACACGGAACATGGTACAGGACACAGAAGGTGACACAGGACACAGAACGTGGCACAGGACACAGAACATGGCACAGGACACGGAATGTGACACAGGACACAGAACATGACACAGGACATGGAACATGGCACAGGACACGGAACATGGCACGGGACACAGAACACGGCACAGCCCAGCACGGCTCTGCTGCCCCCACCCCTTTCCCAGTGCTCCCCTTCAGGGACACAGCCCCAGCCTGGGAAAAGCAGTTTTGACATTCCAGCACCAAATCCCTGCCTGGTTCCACGGGAGCCCTTCCGTGCAGGATTCCCACGCTCACACAAGGAAATCACAGACAAGAAGAGGGCAATGCCACCCAAAACCGCCGTGTGCCAGGCTGCCACCTTCACATCCTCAGGATCCTGGGGAATCCATTCCCACTCCGTTTTCTGGCCATTTCCAGCTCTGCATTTCTGGCAGCGTGGGCCAAGCCTGACCTGAGAGCACCTTTAAAAAGCCCTCATGGATTTATAATTTAAAATTCCAGCGTGGATGGGAATAATTGAATTATAAAATCTGGGAGCTGACAGCACAAACGGGACTGGGAGAGCCCAGCAGCTCCGCGCCAGCACTGGGAAAAGCAGAATCCACCCCCATGGAGGGGCGAGGGCAGCTGGGGAGGGAGGGGAACCCTTCCCTTCGCTGGGCAGGGCTGGAAGCGCAGCCAGAGCCACCCAGGTTCCCTTCCCCTCCCCTGCCCGGGCTCTCCCCATCTCCCAACAAAGGATTCCTCTCCATTCCGACCTTTTAATGGTCCCCCGTGCCAGCCGCAGCCTCCAAGGGGATGGAAATGCACTCCCGAGCACTTCCCTGCCCATTATGGGGGCGGGCAGAGCGCTGCTGCTGCCTCCATCCCTCCCTCGCAGCAGGTCCTGTCACCTCGGATCCATCACGGGAGCCGCGCAGGACGCTCCGGCTGGCCCCGCTCAGGGAAGGGCTTTGTCTGCAGCAGGGAGCTCGGGAATGGCGCTGGGAATGGCGCTGCTGCCATCCCGGGCAGCGGGAGGCACTGCCCGGGCAGGATGCCCTGCTCCCAGCCCTCTCCTGCATCCCCGAACCCCGGCAGTGCCAGGGCGCTGAAAGGGAGGGATGGGCTTTGGGATGCCCCGGGAGGAGCCCAGCCCTCGGCAGCACATCCCACGGGATGGGGGAGATGCCGAGGGCTGGGGATTCCTCCCGTCCATCCTGGGCTCCATCCCAGCTCCAGCATCACCCCAGACTCGGGGGTCCCTGTCAGGGGTGTCCTGTGACCCCCAACCTCCCCTCTCCTGCCTTTCCCACCCCTTGGTGAAATTCCATGGATCAGAGGGTTTAGAGACACTTTGCTTGCGGTTGAGCTTCAGTACATTGACTTTTTATTCTTTTTTTTTTTCTCTTTTTGGCCCTTTTTTACAAAAACCAGTGGTAGTTTATTAACAGCTGTACAGATTCTGCTACATACTTTGGTGTGAAGTTGAGAGCCTGGCTCCGGGCGGCCCCGGAACGCGCAATTCCTGCATTTCACTCCTGGCATTCCGGGGGGGAAAACCCAGCAGCAGAGCTGGGAGCCTGGGGGACACGAGCTGGGGGTGCCCCCATGCCAGGGGGGACAGGGCAGAGCGCCCCAGCCCTTCCCAGCACAGCCCCATCCATGCAGAGCTGGCGCTCTGGAGCTGGGAATGCTGTGCCCAGGGTGCAGAAAGGGGCAGAGCTGCCCCCACAGATCCCAAAAACCGATCCCAAAACATCCCTGGACCTCTCCAAGGCTCTGCTGGCCCCAGGGGCAGTGGTTAATCTGAGCCAAGCCACACTAAAATGCCTTTCCCTAAAAGCAGTTTTAGAGAACTTCTCCTTCCTTGGATCATCAGAGCCCCAAACTGATCCCACCCTCCCACGGAGCCTCCCCCGGCCTGGAACATTCCCCCAGATCAGCTCAGAACCCTCTCGTGTCGATGGGAACACCAGAGAGGAACAGCAGGAGAGCTCTGCTCCTTCCCAGCTCCTCCGCCCGCCCTGGGAGCAGCCGGAGGGATGGGATGGGATGGGATGGAGGCTCCTGAGGGGGCTGCAATTCCAGGCCCCACCTCTCCATCCTCCTCTTTCCCCTCTCCAAACCGATCTCCCCTCAACAAAAAACATTTGTTTTTTTACCTTTTGGACCAGATCCGACTCGCCAAAAATAATCCATAAAAATGTGGTATAAAAATCCTCTGCCGTGTGCTACGATACAGGTGAGCACTTCTGCTACACAAATACTTTTATTTTCCCGTTAGGTCTTCGTTTTTCTTTTTTTTTGTCTTTTTTTTTTTGTCCTTTTTGGAACCCTTTAGTACAAAAGGCCTGTGGGGGGAGGGAGTTGCTCCATAAAACCAGAAGACACAAGACCATAAAGCCCACAAGGACCACAAACAGCCCCCCACCACACACAAACCCTACTTGTTAGTAAACTTTTCGCTTTTAAAAAAAACTGTATTTTTTTTTTTGTCTTTTTTTTTTTCAAGGTTATCAATTCTAATTCTTTACTTTCATTTGAATACAAAACACATAAGTTTGCTATTATCTTTCGTGGCTCCCTGAGCTGAATTTTCTAAGCTTTCTTTGAAATCACTCCTCATTTGCTTCTGTCCGAAGACCAAGAAGGGCTTGCGTGGGCTTCCCCTTTTCTTCAAACATCCAAGCACGGAAAAAAAAAAAAATAAGGATAAATCCATAAATCCATCTATAAAAAACAAACCCCAAGGTGATTGTGTTGATGTCCCGTCAGTAGCTGAGGATCCGAGCGATTCCCCACCATCACTAACACACGACGCACGACAGGAGGAACAACTTTTCACCAGTGGACATCTCTGCTCAGCCTGGATGGCAAAGTCCCCACGGACACTTCCGGAGGGGGGAAGGAAAAGGGGGAAAAACCCCCAAAAAATAAAAACAAAACAAAACAAAAAAACCAACCAAAAAAACCCCCAGAATAAAATTGCCACCACCAAAACCATCAGTGGAATACAATTACAGCAGACAAAAAATACACAACTAAGTGTACTGGGAGGGTCCCCCCTTCCCACGCTATTTCCTAGTCCAGTATTTACATTTTTCACAAGTCTTATGCAGGACGCACAAAAAAAAAGTCCCAATAAAAAAAGGAGTCCTTTTATAGTGCCACCAAAGCCAGACGGAAAGAACCGGAAAACCAAAAAAAAAAAAAAAAAATCAAAAGGAACCCCAAAACCTTAAAACCAAATAAAAATCCGTTTAGGGCTTCCATGTGTGCCAGAGTTGCAGATCTCCAAATAAATCCGAGTGTGGCGGGTGCCGGGCGGGGCTGGGCCAGCCCGGGGCCTCCCTGGGCATTCCCGGAGCATTCCCGAGGGCTGCGCATCCCAGGATCAGTAGATGACCTCGTAGACCGTGGCCTTCTTGTCCCCAGAGCCCGTGACGATGTACTTGTCATCCGCTGAGATGTCACAGCTCAGCACGGACGAGGATTCCTTGGACTGGGAAAAGCAGGAGGGGAGAGAAAACCCATCAGATTGGGAGAGAACTCAGCAGGGTGGGAGAGGGAGAACCCAGCAGGGTGGGACAGAGAGAACCCAGCAGGGTGGGAGACAGAGACAGAAGCCAGCACGGTGGGATGGATGCTCCATGCTCCCAGCATCATCCATGCTGGGGTCAGCACCACATCCCGCACCCTGACACCAATCCGGCCATCCCAAAGGATCTCCCCTCTCTCCAGGATAACTGGGAATGGGAATCTGGGAGCAGCCCCCACCCCGTGCCCTTCCCAAGCTCTCCCACCTGGAAGATGCTGGCTCCGTAGGGCGTCCTCCAGGCGTTGAGCAGGTTGTCCTTCCCAGTGCTCACAAACCACTTCCCTGTGTTGGGAATTTGGGATCAGCAGTTGAACCCTGCCAGTGCCACCTTCCCAACCCTTCCCTGCCCCCACAGTCTGTCTGAGCCCAGAGATTTGGGAGAAATGGGAAAACCTGGAGGTTCCCTGGGGAGTCCTGCCCAGCCCTACTCTGCTGGGACAATCCAAGTGCTGCTTCCCATCTCCAGTGGTGCTCAGTGGCCATTTGCAGCCAAAATCAGGATGGGTTTATGGGAATAAACCCTGCTAAAATCAGGATGGGCTTATGGGAATAGACCCTGCCAAAACCAGGATGGGTTTATGGGAATAAACCCTGCCAAAACCAGGATGGGTTTATGGGAATAGACCCTGCCAAAACCAGGATGGGTTTATGGGAACAAGCCCCACCACAGCCAGGATGGGTTTATGGGAATAACCCAGGGAATAAACCCTGCCAAAACCAGGATGGGGTTATGGGGATAAACCCCAAGTGCAGCATCCATGGGATGGATCCTGCAGGAAACACCCGTGCTCAGCCCCCCTTGCTGCGTTGAGCACGGTCCCTTCCTGCAGTTCCTGGCCATCCCTGTTTCCCATCCCTGGAAGTGTCCATGGCCAGGTTGGATGGGGCTTGGAGGACCCTGGGATAGAGGGAGGTGTCCCAGTTTAAGGCTCCTCCCAACCGCAAACATTCCATGATTCCATGATCCCCACCCATCCCATGAGGATGTCCCAGGGTGGGATCAGGTTGAAGGTGCCCCAGGGATGAGCTTTAGAGTCTCTCCCAACCCACTCCAGGACTGCAGGGTGCCCATCTCTCCCAACCCAGCCCACTCCAGGACTGCAGGGTGCCCCTCCCTGCCCTGCTGCTCACCGCAGTAGGCGAATTTGAGGGAGAGCACGCAGCTCTCGTGCAGGTGCAGCTGGTACTTGTCGGGCTTGGTGTGGTGCAGCACCTCCACGTTGCTGCTCTCCATGCCCACCGCCAGCCACTCGCCCGTCGGGCAGTATCCCAGGGAGAAGATCTGTGGATAGAAGTGGGATAAGAGGAGATCAGCAGGAATTCCTGGCCCCCCATGGAAGGGTGGGATGAGAGATCCTCAAAGTGTCTCTCCCAACCCAACTGTTCTGGGATCTGCTGGAGCTGCTGGCCAGCCCCAGATGGATGGAGCAGGTGGGGAGAGGCAGATCCCTGGGTTGGGATGGCTCCATCCCCATGGATACTGCTGGCCTTGCCAATGGGACACAAGGTCCCAGCTCTGCTCCTCTGTATCAGGCTCTCCTGGGAGAAGGCAGGATCCTGATCCCTGCTCTCACCCCACCCAAGGGCACCCAGAGAACCCTGTGACATCCACAGGCATCCCATGAAAACAGCTGCTTCTTCAGCAGCAGCCTCATCCTGCAAGGATGGAAAAGAGGAGCTGCCACAAGATCCAGGGAACCCCAGCATTCCTGAGCCACCCCTGTTCCCCAGCGGGAACAGCCATGCTCAGAGCTCCCAGGGCTGTTTTCCCAGCAGGAAAAGCCCCTCCAAGGAGCCAGGGGCTGAACAGGACCCCCTGTTTCCCATGGGGATGGATCCCTGCCCCCTGTGCCCCCACTGCCCTGCCCACCTGGGAGGTGAAGTCGTGCTGCTGCAGCTGCCGCCCTTCCCGCAGGTCCCAGGAGCGCACCGTGTTGTCCAGGCCCCCCGTCCACAGCTTCGTACCGTCGTGGGAGATGTCTATGCAGCTGGCCCCGTCCGTGTGCCCTTGGAATTGCCTTGGGAGCAGAAAAAAAATCATGGAATTCTGCAAGGGGAGTGCTAGAAAAGGCACGGAGCTGTATTTAAGGCGGTCAGATAATGTTTGTGCGGCTTGTCAACACCAAACATTCCTGGAAATCCACCCAGGAACTGAGGAGCACCACCCTGGCCAAGGACTGGGCTGGTTTAGGGATGAGCACCAGGAGATGGTGCAGCATCACCAGAGGGTGTTCCTGGCTCCAGCCCCAAGAACTGGAGGTGGGGGACTCCCCATCCCTGGAATTTTAAGGCCAAGTTGAACAGGGCTTGGAGCAACCTGGGATAGTGGAATGTGTTTTGCCCAAGGAAAAGAGGAAAGGGACATCGATGGGACAAAGAGGAAAGGGGACCATGATGGGGGGGAAGAGGAAAAGGGACCATGATGGGGGAGAAGAGGAAAGAGACGGCAATGGGGTGGTGAAAGAGGAAAAGAGACATTGATGGAAGGAAGAGGAAAAGGGATGTTGACAAAAGAAGAGGAAGTGGGACACTGACAAAAGGAAAAGGGATGTTGACAAAAGGAAAAGGGACGTTGACAAAAAGAAGAGGAAAAGAGACATTGATGGAAGGAAGAGGAAGAGGAAAAGGATGTTGACAAAAGAAGAGGAAAAGGGACATTGACAAAAAGAAGAGGAAAAGGGACATTGACAAAAAGAAGAGGAAAAGGAAAACTGACAAAAGGAAAACTGACAAAAGGAAGAGGAAAAGGGATATTGTGGGGGAAGGGGTAAAGGAAAACTGACAAAAAGAGAAGAAAAAGAATGTTGTGGGGGAAGAGGAAAAGGAACACCGACAGAAGACAAAAAGGAACGTGATGGGATAAAAATGACCTTTAAGGCCCTTCCCAGCGCAAGAGCCCTGAGCAGCAGGACCCGGCAGGGGCTCACCTGACAAGGGTCTGGTTGTGCAGGTCCCAGACGGCGATGTTGCCGTCGCTGCAGCACGAGAAGCACACCTTGGCGTCGGGGCTGATGGCCAGCGCGTAGCAGGCGGGCGCCGAGGACGTCAGCTCGGCCTTGATGCGCGGCGTGGGCGACGCCAGGTCCCAGATGGTCAGCGTGCTGGCCTCGCCCCCCACGATCAGCGTGCGGCCGTCCGGCAGCAGCTTGCAGGAGCGGATGTAGTTATCCCTGTTCTGGGGACACAAGGGACCGTTAGGGACAGCCTGGGGACGGGGAAGTGGTGATGGAAGGGAAAGGGGGTGGAGAGGAAAAGGGACGTGGAGAGGGAAGTGGAAAGGGAGTGCAAGGGGGTGGGAAAAGAGCAACAGGGATGTTGATGGGGAGAAGAGTAAAAGGGACATTGATGGGGGAAAGAGTAAAAGGGATGCTGAGGGGGAAAAAGGGATGTTTGATGGGGAAAGAGAAAAAGGGACGTTGATGGGGGAGAAGAATAAAAGGGACGTTGATGGGGAAAGAGAAAAAGGGTTGTTGGTGGGGGAAAGAGGAAAAGAGACATTGACAGGGAGAAGAGGAAAAGGGAGGTTGATGGGGAAAGAGGAAAAGGGACATTTGAGGAAAAGGGATGTTTGATGCCGAAAGAGAAAAATGGACGTTGATGGGGAAAGAGGAAAAGGGACATTGATGGGGAAGAAGAAGAAGAGGGACGTTGATCGGGAGAAGAGGAACAGAGACGTTGGTGGGGAGAAGAAGGAAAGGGACATTGATGGGGAAAGAGGAAAAGGGACGTTGATGGGGGAGAAGACTAAAAGGGAAATTTAAAGGGGGAAAGAGAGATAACAGGAAGAGGATTAAGACAGTAACAGAAGACAAAGAGTTGGTAAGGGGGAAGAGCAACAGGATGTAAAGGGGGGAAGAGGAACAGGGAGGACAGAGGGGGTAAGAAGAAACATAGATAGCAGTGTGGGAAGAGATGTTGATGTTAATGGGGCAAAGATGATTAACAGCATCAGAGGTGGGTGAGGGGGTGAGGGCAGGGGACACAGCCCTGGGGACAGCAGCAGCCCCAGCACGGGGGCTCCCGCCCTCACCAGGCAGTCCAGCTGTGAGATGGGGCTCTTGCTGCCGGGCTGGCTGATGTCCCAGATCTTGACGCAGCCCTTGCCGCCGGTGTAGACGTGGCGGGTGGGGTTGCTGATGGTGACGGCGCACACCACCTCGCCGTGGCTCAGCGTGTTGATCTGCCGCGCGTGCCGCGGGATGCCCGGCCCCGCCAGCGCGTCGTGCGGGAACGGCACCGGCTGCATCTGCCCGTCCGCGCTCACGTGGAACGAGTAGGCCCTGCCGGGGTGGCAAAGGGCTCAGCTCCAGGGATGGAGCTTGTGGGGCTGTCACACCGTGTTCACAGCGCCAGCCCTGGGTGAAGGTTTCCCTCATCTCCCTCCCGGCCACTCGTCCCCTCCTATCCCACAAAAATCCAAGTGGGACTTACGGTTTCCCTCCGGGGATGGACGCCAGGCTGGAGGGCAGGCCCGGGGCTCGCATGGGTGGGTGAGGGTCAAACCCGACCTGCCAAGAGATGCACGGACATGGGTGAGGCCAGGAATGCCACACAGTTTCCCATCCATGACCCCTGGGGACACTGGGCAGCTCCTGCTTTTCCCTTGATGCTCAAAGCTAACTGGCATTTCCCCCTGGCAGGAAGGGGGAATCAGCCAAAGGGGTCTGCAAAACCAGGTCAGACATGCTCCCGCTCCCTGTGTTGTTCCCAAGCCCCCAGGGATGGGATCAGCCACATTATGCCTGGCACCCTGAGGGCAGAAACCCCAATCTCCGCTTCAATGGCAGAGCCTCCAGTCTCTGCTTCAATGGCAGCATTTGACTCCTTGTTCTGCCTTAAAACAGGAGTTTAGTGAGAGGAATAGGAAGGGGGTTGAGGAATGGGATAAGGGGCCAAGGAACAGGAAGGAGAAACCCCAACCCAGTGGCACATGCACATCACCCCACGAAGAAGCATCTCCATCCCCACCCCTTCAATCCAAAGCACAGCTAGCTCTGAGGAGCAGCCCCAGCCTCCCAGCCCCCAGGAGCCCACCCAGGCCTCCCCCCAGCGAGAAAGGAGCTAAAAGTGCTACGTACAGCTCCAAAGCTCACCATTGGTGACCGGCCGTAGGCGGCGGCGGCGGCAGCAGCTGCGCTCATCTGCGGGGGGAGGTTGTGCAGCCCCGCGTAGGCGCCGGGGCTCGTCAGGGACCCGTTCATCTCGTGGTGCCCCATCATGGCAAAGGGCGCCGCGTACGAGCCCGCGATGGAGATGGGCGTCCGCAGGGCCGAGGCTGTGAGAGCAGGGACAGTGTCAGGGCTGGGGCATGGACAGGGCTGGGGACAGGGGCAGGGAGTGGGGACACCATCAGGGAGTGGGGACACCATCAGGGAGCAGAGCAGAGCACAGCCACAGAAAAACCCAACAGCACAGAGTCCAATCCCAGGTCCAACACCACCTTCCGCCCAGCCCAAAGCACTGAGTGCCACATGCTGGGATTCCCTTGACACCTCCAGGGATGGGCTCTCCACCACCTTTCCCTGGGTACCCTTTTTGCAAAGAAATTCCTCCTGATGTCTAACTTGAACTTCCTCTAGCAGAGCTTGAGGTTGTGTCCCCTCATCCCAACACCGCTCACTCCATGACCAGACCGCCCTCCTCACCCCACTGGATTAGGTCCCCCATAAACCTCATCCCCCATAAACCCGACTCCCCACAAATGCAATCCCCCAGAGCTCCTGCTCCCCGTGGACAGGGACGAGCCGAAGCTGTGCTGGGGACACTGGTGACACTGGGACCCACCCAGGGGGGTCCTCCATCAACCTCATCCCCCATAATCCTGACTCCCCATAAATGCAATCCCCCCATAGCTGCGGTTCCCCATTGTCAGGGACGAGCCGAAGCTGTGCTGGGGACACTGGTGACACCGTGGTGACACTGGTACCCACCCAGGGGGTCCATGCCGCTGGGTTTGCCGGGCATGGGCCGCAGCCCCGGGGTGCTGCTGGTGCCCGGGGTGGGAGCGTCGTTCCTGGGCGTCGGAGTGTTGGACTTGAGGCCGGGCGTGGAGGATTTGTCGTTCTGGGGGGAGAAGGGATGGAGAAGGAGGGGTGAGCTCCAGCTGCTGGGACTCACACCCTGCCCCAGGGCCCCCAGAGGGGACATACGTGGCCCAGGTCCTTGGTCTTGGAGGAGGGAGTGCTGCTGGAGGAGGCCACCGAGGCCGGGCTGTTGGGAGCGTCGCCCTTCTTCAGCCCGCGGGCTTTGTCCAGGCCGTTCTCCGGGGGGGAATGGGCCGGGCTCACCCGGGGGGTGGCAGGGTCCTGAGAGGAGGGAAAAGCCTTGGAATTCCCACAGAGGGAAGGAAGGACTCCCTCTAGTTTCCCCTTGAGGCCAGTGTTGGGAGGTCCCTAAGGAATCACCTCCCACATCCCAAACCCAGAGCTCACCTCATTGGAGACATCGACCACCAGGTCATCGCTCTTGTCACCATCGCTGTCCTGGAACACAAAACGTGTCACACCCCGCAGAGAGCTCCAAAAACCGGGGGGATCAGCCCCCCGAGGAGCCAAACCACCCCCAGCAGCAGCAGGACACTTGGGCTGGAGATCAGGGGAAATTCTTCCATGGAAAAGGTGGTCCGGTGTTGGAAGGGGCTGCCCAGGGCAGGGTGCAGTCAGCCAGGGGAGTGGATGTGGCACTTGGGGACACGGACTATGGTGGCCTTGGAAGTGCTGGGGAGTGGCTGTACCCAACAATCTCCAAGGTCTTTTCCAGCCTGAATGATCCCACAGTTCTCTGCCCCAGCTGACCCACACCACACTTGGAAAGCATCACCCCAATCCTACTTTCTGCCCCCAGGTGTCCCCGTGGCCTCAGAGCTGTCCCTGTCACTCACATATCGGCTCATGCTGTCCTTCTCCTCCGCTTTCCTCTTCTTGGAGTCGATGCTGTAGTCCGTGGAGCTCCGGTGCTTCTCGCTGGCCCGCAGGCTCTCCGAGGGGGACACGGAATTATTCTGTGGGGATGGGACAAGCTTTGAGAAACTTTGAAGGGGGGGTAGAAGGAAATAAAGCTCCATAAGCAGCACAGCCCTGTCCCAGCAGGGATGAGACCCCCTGGTCAACCCCATGCCACAGGATCCAGGGGGAAGATCAACATCAGCCTTGCTGGGAGCACTGGGAATGCTGTGAGAATGCCCATGGACACCTGAGCTCCTTTGCTGCAATAGCAGGAAAATGAAGGAGGAAGTCGTTTATACAAACATCTGGGAAAAGCCACATGGCCAGGAACGGCAGAGCCCAGTGCCCATGGCACAGCTCTGCTCATTGGGAATTCTATCCTTGCCTCAAGCAGCAAAGCCCAGGGCATGCTGGCATTCCCAGGAAAGCTCCAGAGCCCGGGAGTTCTCCCTCTGGCAGAGCTGGGAGCCTCAGCCAGGAGGAGCAAAGGTATGCCTGCATCCCAGCCCTGGAGCCAAAGGACATCCACAAAATGTCCTGGAAAACCCACGTGACCAGGAGTGTCAGTGGCACAGGGGGAATTCTGCCCCTGCTCCAAGCAGCAAAGCCCAGGAGACGCCGGCATTCCCAGGGAATGCTGGAAGCAAACATGGCAGCATCATGAGGAGGAAGCCTGGCCCTGATCCCACATTCTCCCCACTCAGTCCCTGGGAGTAGCAGGATCCATCCCCGTTCTCTCCCTCGGTCCCTGGGATCAGCAGGATCCATCCCTGTTCTCTCCCTGCATATTCCCTCCCCAGTCCCTGGGATCAGCAGGATCCATCCCTGCTCTCTCCCTCCCTCAATCCCTGGGATCAGCAGGATCTATCCCCATTCTTTCCCTGTTCCATCCCCTTTCTCTCCCTGCACATTCCCTGCTCCATCCCTGCACATTCCCTGCTCCCCCAGCCTGCCAGCCCCACCGTTCCTGAGCCGTGCCCGCCTTTCTTCCCCGGCTGAAAGGGAGAACCAAAGCAGTTCATGTTTCTCCTCGGTCCCCACTAAGCAGCTTTGGATAACACGGAGCTCTTTCTTCCCAGGCAGTCATGCTGAAAACCCTCGCAGCTCCCAGAGAATCATGTCAGGCATTTAGAGGCATCGATCCATTCAGCCCCGCTCCTGGCCCGCCGCCAAGGAACTAAATATTTTTTATTGCACAGGCAAAGGCTGGGGAAAATATGAATGACTAACGCTGATTATCGCACACATTAAACCTCCACGGGGAATACCCCGGCTCGCAGTTTATGGATTGGGAAGCTGCCCGGCTCCGACGGCCCCCTGCCCGCCCCAGGAGCGGGTTAATGATGCCCAATTCCCCTCTGCCTCTCCCCCCTCGCAGAGCACTTCCCTTCCCCGCTCTCCAAAGGGCCGTTTGTGGGCTCGGGGCTGGCAGGAAATCGCTGCCAAGCCGCAGCTCAGCTGCCCTTTGTGTCCTGGCAGCTTTTCACACGGAATGCTGCGCTGGGGAACGAGCTCCGCGATCGCCCAGCCCCACCTGGACCCGGCCCCACCTTGTCAGCAGCACAGGGAGCTCAGGGACACGTCCAGGCCCTGCAGAGCCACCCTGCACTGCCCTTCCCATGTTTCACAGCCCTTTCCATGGAGTAATTCCTCCTGATGTTCCATTTTCCCTGACACCGGGGTGGGAGGTGCTGGCTCAGCCCTGTTCCATGAGCAGGGCAGCCCCCACCTGGCTCCTGCCTCCCTCCACATCCTCTCCATCCCTGCTCCCAGGGAATCCATCCCGAGGGCAGCCTCTGGGGTGGCTCCAAAATCCAGGGATTTCCCTGGTTGGGAGCTGCTTGAGCTTCCAAGTCCTGCGTAATTTGGAGAAATAACCAACCCCATCCCAGATTAGGTGAGCCCAAAAGATAACAGGGGAGTGATGAGGAATGAAGCAGCTTCCCTGCCCACCCAGGGGATCTGGTCTGACCACGCTCACTCAGCCAAAACGATGGAATTTCCTGACGTTCTGCCACAAGCAAAGGGATTTAAATCACATTTCCAAACCACCACCACGGAGAAGGTGACTCCTCTCATCCCAGCACAGCTCTTCCAGGCAGGATGAGGGATTTTATTGCCTGATTTATTAAATAATAAGACCTGTGCCAAAGGCAGCCCTGCAGCTCCCAGCCACCAGGTGGGTTTTTAAGGGATAAATAAAACTCAGTCGTGCAGCCAGCAGAAAATGGGAGCAAAAGGAAGGAAGGGGACTTACTGCACTTGAGTCTCGCTCTTCAGGAGATGCCAGGGCACAGGGGAGGGCACAGCCAAAACAGAGACAGGAAAATAAAGGAAGTTAGGATAAGTCTTAAAACAGAAAAATAAGCCCAGAACCTCCTCGTGCTCTTAACTCAAACCCTTAAACTCAAGCCCTGTCTGGGCTCTCTTCAGCTTTAGAATCTCCCTCCATCCATCTCTCCCATCCGATTCCTGCCCTTTTTGTCCATGAGATTTATCTGGCCAAACACAGCTGGAAATGCCCAGGATCCAAAGGGAATGTCAGAGCCCCAGGTGTGTCCCTGGAGTCACCCCGCAGCCCTGGGGGCACAGCTCCACACCCAGGTGGTTCAGCCCTTCCTTTGTCCCCAAACTGCACATTGTCCCTGGGATCTCTGGCAATCTGAATCCAGCAGGAGAAGGAACGGAGCAGGAGCATTGCTACCAATAGTTCTGTCTCACTGCTTCTCTTCCACCCCAAATCTCCCAGCAGAGCCCAACAGCTCAGGGAGGCTGTGGGAACCTGCCCTGTCAGTGGGAGAATGGAAATATCCCAAATCCTCCTGTGCTGGTGGGCAGGGGGATCTGCCAGGACAACCCTGAACACTGCTGGTTTGCAGCTGGATCCACAGCTCCTTCCGTCTGCTAACAAATGCTCAGACCCCAAATAATGGCAAAAAGCACCAAGTTCCTGCTGCACAGAGCTGGATCCCTGACTGCGGGAAGGCGCTGGTGGTGATGGAGAGGAGGAGGAAGAGGAGGAGGGTGAAGGCTGCTTTCCCATTGAGGCACAGCACAGGAATTGCAGCCTGGCTCCACCAAAGGCTGAGCATTATTTTAGGGAATTCTGCATCCCTAAAAGGGCAATCCCATGATGTGAATGCAGTTGACCCAAGGGATGGGTGGTGGGAAATCAGCCATGACAGGACCAGGGAGTTCCCCCAACATCTGAGGGACCTGGAGCAACTCCTGAGGAGGCCACAGAGCTACTCCAAGGGCTGGGAGAGCTGGGAATGTTCACCTGGTGAAGGGAAGGCTCCATGGAGAGCTCAGAGCCCCTTGCAGGGCCTAAAGGGGCTCCAGGAGAGCTGGAGAGGGACTGGGACAAGGGACAGGTGTCACAGACATTTTTTATGGAAAATCCTTTCCTTAGGATTTTTCCTCCTGAGAAGCTGAGAGGCCTCAGGAACAAAATGTAACCAATGGTTATCTGCTGCTGCGGAATGCAACAGGTGCATCTGTGATTGGCTCCTGTTGGTTATTTGTAATTAATGACCAATCACAGCCCAGCTGGCTCAGACTCTCTGTCCAAGACAGAAGCTTTGTTATCATTCTTTGCTATTCCTATTCTTAGCCAGCCTTCTGATGAAACCTTTTCTTCTATTCTTTTAGTATAGTTTTAATGTAATATAGATCATAAAATAATAAATCAGCCTTCTGAAACATGGAGTCAACATTCTCATCTTTCCTTGTCTGGGGACCCCTGAGAACACCACCACACTTCTTCCTCCCCAAGAGCTGCAATTCCTGCAGCTCCTCAAACAATGAAAAGGAAATTCTTAGAATCCCAGAAAGGTTTGGGTTGGGAGGGACCCCAAATCCCACCCAGAGCCACCCCTGCCATGGCAGGGACACCTCCCACTGGCCCAGGTGCTCCAGCCCCAATGTCCAGCCTGGCCTGGGCACTGCCAGGGATCCAGGGGCAGCCCCAGCTGCTCTGGGCACCTGTGCCAGGGCTGCCCATCCTGCCAGGGAACAATTCCATCCTTATAAACCCCCCTGGGCTGGAGGGTGCAGACCCCAAAGGTCAAACCTACTCCTGCTCATTGCACACCCAGCTGGGAAATAAAACACCCCAAATCCATCCCCATGCCCAGAATGCCTTGGTGGTGCACAGACCTCACCATAACAAAGAAAATATCCCTGACTGGGGCTTTCATTTGGTGTTTGGGCATCATTAGAAGCCTTAACCATCACACAGCACCCTAAGAACCCTAAAGAGGTGATGTTCCCGTGCTGCTGCTTCTTCCACAAAGCAAAACACCCCCCAAGTTACAGAATTTCAGAAAATCTGCTCAGTATTTAGGCAACATCCTGGTTTCTCCAGGAGCTCGCAGCAGCAGCCAGCACCTCAGTCAGTATGATTCATTGGATCAATAATTCTAAGGTCTTGTACCTAAAAGGTTGAAAAATGTGATCTAACCTGGCAGAAGAGAAATGATTGTAATGTTCAGCAAAACAGTTAATGAGGCTTGGAAAAAGCAGAGTTTGAGGGGAGAGAAATATGTCCAGGCTTAACCTTGCCCAGAGCTCCAGCAGAACGCTCTCTCCTCAAGGTTAACTCTGCAGCCCCACAGACACCTTCAGCTTTTCAATATTTCCACTCTTTTAGTGGCTGGCCTCTCCCTTTCCCCATTTCCATGCTCTGGAGCACCTGGTCTCTTTTCCAGCTCCCAATATCCCTCATCATTTCTCACTGAATGCTTCATTTCAGCAGCTCAGTTACACAAAGGCACAGGAATGGTTTTTCCTTCTCCCCTACCTGCGAGTTTTGTTTTAAAGTCCTTTTTTCTTCCATCTGTTACCATCCAACCCCAAATTTAAAAAATCCCTTCCCAGATCCCTTTTGCACTCTTGGACTCCCCTCAGATAAGAAAATGCCATCTTGTGCTCCAGTATTTGTGCTCAAAGCAAAACAAATAACAGTGACACTGGGAGCCAGGACTGGTGGTGTTATTTTAACATTTCATTATTCTAAAGAAAACAGACACTGGCAACTCCAATTTCCTGCTCCATAAAGGCACTTCCCACAAACCACCCCCATCTGGGATGTGTGGGGGGACCTGTCCCTGTCCCTTACCTGGGGCTCAGCCTCACACCTGCAGTGTCACACCAGCCTGGGGAAGGAAATGGCAGAGGAATTATTGCAAACTGTTTGTCCAGTTAGTGGGACTTGGAAAGGGCATGGGGTGTCAAGGCAACAGGGAATGGATTCAGATGTGGAGAGAGCAAGGTTGGATTGAACAAATCCTCCCTGGCAGGGTGGGCAGGCCCTGGCACAGGTGCCCAGAGCAGCTGGGGCTGCCCCTGGATCCCTGGCAGTGCCCAAGGCCAG
>JAWMQZ010000021.1:1339125-1355295 GCA_035584835.1 Tangara arthus | reverse complement strand
ATAAATCAGCCTTCTGAAACATGGAGTCAGATCCTCGTCTCTTCCCTCAACCTGAGACCCCTGTGAACACCGTCACAGACAGGAGACCAGGCTTCATAGTGGAGAAGTGGAGGTTTGGGTGGGATACTGGGAATGAACTGTTCCCTGTGAGGGTGGCGAGGCCCTGACACAGGGTGCCCAGACACCTGGATCCCTGGCAGTGTCCAAATCCAGCTCGGAGCACAGTGGGACAGTGCGAAGTGTCATTTTTAACCTTCCTCTCCCTTCCAACCAACCCACACGAGGGCTGTGGCAGCTCCAGCAGCAGCAGTGGCTGCAGGAACAGCAGCCCCCTCACCTCTGTGGTCCAGGTCGTGGTGGTTCTTCTCGTCCTTGACGGCCAGGTGTGCCTGGCTGCCCAGGGCGCCGAGGGCCAGCAGCCCCGAGCTGGTGCCGGTGACGGGCGGGATGCCGGGCGGCTGGAGCCCCGAGGGGTGCGGTGGCAGCTGCACCGGGGGGCCGTGCGCGGCGTGGGACAGGTGCTGGGCCTGGAGCTGCTGCTGCTGCAACGAAAGCACCAGTGAGCTGGGAGGGAGTGGGGCAGGGGGCATGGGAGGGACGCTCCGGGATGGGACGGGCCCGGTCGCGCCGGGAGCGGCCCCGCTGGATGCCTGGAAGGAGAAGCCCCGTTAGCAGGAGGGCAGGGGGGCCCAGGGATGTCCCTGGGGTGAGCAGGAGGGCAGGGGTGCCCAGGGATGTCCCTGGGGTGAGCAGGAGGGCAGGGGTGCCCAGGGATGTCCCCGGGATGAGCAGGAGGGCAGGGGGGCCCAGGGATGTCCCTGGGGTGAGCAGGAGGGCAGGGCTGCCCAGGGATGTCCCTGGGATGAGCAGGAGGGCAGAGGTGCCCAGGGATGAGTACCCAGAGCACAGCCCGTGGCACAGCACACACAGCTTGCCCCCCAGGATAATCCTGCATTCCCAGAATGCTCATCCCTAAGGACATGGTTAGTTTGGTTTTTCCAGCGGTAAAAAGGATAAAAAAGCCCCCAGGGATCCCACCCAGGAGGCAGAGAGACTCCATGGCTGGAGGGCAGCAGCTAAACCAGTCAGAGGGAGAAGATTCCAGCACCCAGGAGCCTCCCAGGCAGCTCAGCACAGGCAAGTTCTGCTCATTTGGTCGGGAGCAGCTTCCAGGTGCTTCATGGGGAGGAAAACTCCGCACAATGTCCTGATCCCATCCCAGGATCCTGCTGCTCCTGGCCCCTCCTGACACTGGATAAATCCTGCAGGGATCCCCCATTCCCACCGTGGGTTGGACACAACCCCCCACACTCCCTGGAGCTGCAGCCCAGCCAGGATGGCTCAGGGCCCCCAGCTGCTCCCAGGGGCTTTTTGGGAGTGAATCCCAGCCATCCCAGCGCTCCTCCAGCCATGGAGACCCACTGCCTGCTGCAGCTGAGCTGGGAAAAGCTGAACTGCAGCTCTGGGGAGAGAAGGGAAAACCAGGCACATTCCCTGCTTCACACACAATGCTGGAAGAAAATCAGCTGAGATCCAAGGAGCGACTTCAGAGAGCCCCCAGGCCTGCCCTGGTGCAGCCAGGAGGGTCCTGGAGCTGGTGCTCCTGCCTGGGACCCTCCTGCCTGCACCCAGAGCCCCTCCAGCAGCATCCCAGGGAAATCACATTTGGGTATCTGAGCACAGTGGGAATCACGGGCTGGGGACACCCAGAATGAGGGGACACCCAGAACGAGGGGACACCCAGAACGAGGGGACACCCAGAACGAGGGGACACCCAGAACGAGGGGACACCTGGGCTGCAGCAGAGCCCTCCACCCCACTCCAGGTCCCCACAAGCAACTGGGATCAGGATTTGTCCCAGGGCACTCTAAGGGGCAGGGATGGACAGCAGGACCTGCTGGCACAAGGGCCAGCCCGATGGACACCCCAGGAACACCAAAAACACCCCAGGGATGGAGGGGTCCCCAAAACAGCACTCCTGGGGATGGAAGGGTCCCCAATGCAGCACCCCTGGGGATGGAGGGCTCCGTCCATGTTCCCACCAGTTCCATCACAGGAATTTCCAGCACATCTTGCCCAGAGCTGCAGGAGGCGCACTCAGGTGCCCCTGGATCCCTGGAATGTCCCAAGCCATGATGGAAAGGACTTGGAGCAGCCTGGGACAGTGGGAGGTGTCCCTGCCACAGCAGGGGTGGCACTGGGTGGGCTTTAACCCCAAACCATTCCATGATTCCATGATTAGTATCCCCACATCACTGGGGGAACAGCCCTGGCCCACTCCCGATGGAAGGACCCCTTTTGGGCAGCAGAAGGTGACGTCCTGTCCCACTCCATGGACACAGTAGATGGAGCAGGCCCTGGCTGGGTCACCCACCCCTTCCAGAGCTGCTTTGGGATGGAGAGGGAAATCCCCATGCAGAGGAAGATTCCAGGTGGGGGCTGAGGGCAGCCCCAGGCACAGGAGATCCATGGAAGCAGCTCTGATATCCCAGCTGCAGCAGGAGAAGCAAGGAGAAGGCCATCAGGCCTCTGCTGCAGGAAATCCATAAATCCCTGAGCCCTCCACAAGCAGGGAGTTGGTTCTGCCAGCAGGATGGGAAGCATCCTCAGGATGGACATTCCAGAGTGTCCCCACAGCAGGGCACGGAGCAGAGCTGGGGGTGAGGGGCACAAGGTCGGTCCCTCGGCAGCTCCTCAGTGCCAGGATCAATCCTCTGGCACCAAAACAAATGGAACAGATCCCTGGGGCTCTTCCCAATCCCCATTTCACAGTGTTTCCACCCATCTGAGGGAGAGGCAGGGCCATTGTAGCAGAGCATCATCCCAGAGAACGGCCCCGGGTGGTTTTCCAGCACCTCCAACATTCCCACATTGCTCTCCTGGGAGTTCTCCGTCGGTATTTCCATATCCCATCCCTGGAACACACCAAGATCCAGTGGTTTATCCTCAGCAATCTCCAGCTTCCAGAAACATCTGCAGGCTGTAACTCATCCCAGCAGCTTTCCACCCAAAAAAGGGACGTGGCCTCGTGGAACAGCAGCACTCCAATTCCCAGGCTGTGGATGGCAATTCCAACCCTGGAACAGCCCAGGGACAGCACAGCCCCACCACCAGCGAGGCAGCAGCACCATGGGGAGAAGAATCAGCTCCTGGAGTTGCTCCAGCAGAGAAGAACAAACTGGGATTTCTTCCTGGTTTTCAGGTTGCCAACAGGTAAATCCATCCACGGGCTCGGTGAGGAACAGCCCCTCACAGGACACAGCATCCCTGCTGGCCCACAGCAGCATCTCCAGGTAGGTTTGGTTTTCTCCCCTCTGGCAGTGAGAGCAGAATCCATGTGGGATGTCCTGAAGCCTCATCCCCGTGTCCTGGGGTAGCCAAGATCCCAAAGCAGGGCTGCAGAGCTCCAGCCGTGTCCCAGGCAGGTCATTCCCGTGGCAAGGAGAGCAGGGTGAGCCAAGGAGCCTGGGCTCAGCCCAGGGTGGTGCTGCAGAATTCCCAGGTTCCCAGTGCACCATCCTTCCTGCACATCCCTCGGGAACAACATCCTGGAGGCTCCCAGGAGGGGCACAAAGCCCACCTGGCACTCGGGGGCACAGAGCTCCTGCTTGCCCCCAGTGTCCCCTGCTGGAAAGGGCCCTTCCCTCCCTTCCCAACCCTGGAAACGCTGTGTTCCAACAGCACCACGGGGTGAGGGCTTCCTGCAGCATTCCAGGGATGGGGAGCCTCTTTGGGGACCCCAAATCCCCCTGCCCAGGGACCGAGGTCCTGCTGGACAAGTGACACACACACAGCACAAGGGCTTGGAGCAGCATCCCAGGATGGCGGAGTGACTGAGCCCATCCACAACCAGATCCCTCAGGATGCTGCCCTGGGGCTCCAACTGAATTCCAGCACCAGTTTGGGCTCCTCCTGCGCTGCAGGACCCCGGCAGGAAGTGATGCCCCCAGAGTCCCAGGAAACAGGGGCTGGGAGGGATGACAATCCCAGATAACAATCCCAGATAACAATCCCAGCACACCCAGCCCGGGGCAGCGCCCTCGGAGCTCCTCAGTGGTGTCACACAGACATGGGGACATGGGAAGAGGTTCCAAATTTGGGAGGAAGGCTGGCAGGGAGTGTCTGCTGGTGGAGTGGCTTTAATTGGATTATGTCCATCACGCTCCATGCCTTTGTTCCCGATTTAATGGTTCAGCACTTCAGTTCAGCGCCGGCGTTAAATTTAGTGACGGAGTTTAATCATTTCCAGGGCAATCATTTCCAGGGCTACAACCAAATCAAGGTTCCATTTCAGCCCAGCCTCGAGCGCAGGAGCTGCGAGACAATGGCCCAGATGCATAAAATTAACAGATCTTGACCTCAAAAGGGGCAAAAAAAGAGCTTTGCACCGTTTGGGGGAGAGTTTGGGTGCTGCAGCATCTGCACCGGGGTGTTGGGGCAGGCTGGGGACAGTGGGGCCACCCAGGGCTGGAGCCCAGGGACACCAGGACACCCCAGTGCTGAGCAAACCAAGCCAAGGACGTGTCCACATGGGCAGCCCTACAAAAACAACCTGCTGAGGGCAGGGCAAAACACCAAATCCTCTGCATTTTGGGGACTCGAGCTGGAGCTGCCACCCAAACCAGCCCCATGCTCTGGGAGGAGCCTGGAACCATCTCCAAAAACCATGGGAGGCCAAGGAATCATCATCCCTTCAAGCCATGGAAGGCCATGGAATCACCATCCCCTATAATAACAAACCACTCCATGCACAGAGTGGAGGAAAAAACCCAAATCCTGTGGATTTTGTGTCTTTGTGAGCACCAGAGCAGGTGCAGGAGCACGAATCCTCCACCCAAACCAGCGCCATGCTCTGGGATGAGCCTAGAACCATCTCTGAAAGTCATGGAATCATCATCCCCTCCTGCCTGCAGCAACCAACCACTGCCTGCACAGAGGGGAGGAAAAAAGGCAAAATCCTCTGGGTTTTCTGCTCTGGAGCAGGTGCAGGAGCACGGGCCCAGCACCCAAACCCACTCCCCATCTCTGGCCAAGCCATGGAAGGCTGTGGGATCACTGAGCAGCAGCGTGTCCCTCCCTCCAGGCCAGCCCAGGGAGATGCCTGTGATTCCTCGTCAGGGAGGTGATTAAAGGGCTGGGCTGGCTGTTAATGACAGCAGGGCCTCGCTGTGACCCAGGGAAGCAATTATCCAGGGAATGGGGGTCACGGGCCTCCTCATCCACCTTAACTGAATTCCAATATCTGCCACTTCCAGCAGCTCCTGCTCCATCCCCAGCCCACCCCGAACGGGTGAGGAGCAGCAGGAGGGTGCAGTGTCACCCCAAAACTCAGCTGCCATTCCTGGGGCACTTCCCAAGTGGCACCAGCCCGACCATGAGGGATCCAGCTGCTTCCTCATTCCCAAAAATTGCAGGAGCCCAGAGCACGATTCCACAGCGGGTGACACCCATAAAATACAGGAAAATGGAGGGAAGAGCAAGTTAGACACAGAGAATTACAAAGATCCTTGAAGCCTACGAAGGGTAAATAGTCATTAAAAAATAAATATAATTACAAATGAGTATTTTCTGGGAAACAAAGCCAGAGGAGCACTGGAGCCACCTGCCCAGGACGTGGATCGGGAATTCCGATGTCCCGGGGTTTGCTGCAGGACCGAGGCAGTGACAGCAATCACAGAAATTATTAGAATTGTTAATTTTCAATCAGAACCCCTCAATCTGTGCAGGGGGGAAAGGGTCAATGCATGGAACAACAACTCCGCCGAGGGCACAGCACATTGCACACCAACAGCCCGGCAGAGACAAGCCTGGCCTCAGGGGCTGGGGAGGCTCCCATCCCAAATCCCCCCAGGAACATCCCACTGGAATCCTGGAGCTGCCAGGGAGGCAGCAGCTCCCAGCCCCGTCCTGCTGGGGGCCAGACTGGGGCAGTTTTGGGACAGCCAGGAGCTGTGGGATTGGGGCAGTTTTGGGGTTTGGGACAGCCAGGAGCTGCGGGATTGGGGCAGTTTTGGGACAGCCAGGAGCTGTGGGATTGGGGCAGTTTTGGGGTTTTGGGATGGCTGGGGTCTGGGAGCCGCCCTGGGTGCCCTCCTGAGTGCAGGGTTGCCTCTGGATATGGTAAATGATAGGAATAAAAGGGGAATACACACGGTGAGAGGCAGATTGGGAAGTCCACGTACCCCGATGATAGCATTCAACTCCGTCATTGTCACTTGCTTGGCACGTTCAACAGCCTGGGCCACCTGCTGTTGGTGCTGCGGGGACACAGGGCCTGGGTCACCCACAGCCCAGGTGCAGGACCCCCCCAAGCATGGTTCCCCTGCTTTTGGGCTCTATTTTGCCCGTTTTTCCCTATTTTTTTGCCCAATTTTGTGTGCAGCAGCCCAGGAGCACCTCCCAGCTCCTCAGGGAAAAGGGGAAGTCCCTCGCAGCCTTTTGGGCTCAATGCAGTCCCCCAAGCTGAGCAGAGCCCCTGCAGGGCCCAGCTCTGCCCATCCCGAGGATTCTCCAACATTCAGGAAGGATTTAAATCCCATCTCTCACATCCAACCCCCACCCAGGGGCCCAGCACTGCCTGCGAGGGAGGGGAAACCCCTGGGAGAAGCTGCGCCTCCTCAAACAGGGTGTGGAAAAGTCCTTACCTCTTGTGACAGAAAAGGCATGATCTGGGCTAAAATCGTGTTCAGTCTTTTAGCAATTTCTGTCTGAAAAAAGGGAAGAAGGAAAAGCAGCAGTCAGCACCCGGCAGCAGCCTCCCACGGGTGCCACGAGGCTTCCTGGCAGCAGCATGGTGTCCCCTTCCTGTCCCTTTCCAAAATCCCCTGCCTGTCCCCTCTCCCTGTCCCTTCCCAGAATCCCCTCGGTGTCCCCTCTCCCTGTCCCTTCCCAAAATCCCCTCTCTGTCCCCTCTCCCTTCCCAAAATCCCCTCTCTGTCCCCTCCCAGCAGAGGCACCGGGAGCCCCCTCAAGCTCTCCATCCCACAGACACTTCCCTGCTTCCCCGGGACACCTCCATGCCCTTCCCACCACGGGGTGAGTGTCCTGGCAGTGTCACACCAGCCTGGACCGCCCTGGCTCCGAGCAGCCAGCCAGGCCCATCCAGGGAGCAGCTGCTGCATCCCAGGAAATCCAGGCTTTGGTGGCCCCTCCATCTCCTCCCGCTCCCAAGGCTGCAGTGGGGGTTTGGTTTCTCCACAACACACCTTGGCAAAGCCACTGCCCTGTGCAGGGAGCTGAGTCCCCACAAGGGCTGGGGTTCTGCTCTGTTCCCTGCCCATGGGTGGGATTCCCTTTGCCAGCCTCACATCC
Organism: Tangara arthus; assembly: GCA_035584835.1. NCBI lineage: Eukaryota > Metazoa > Chordata > Aves > Passeriformes > Thraupidae > Tangara > Tangara arthus. The sequence continues at coordinate 1,347,984 of JAWMQZ010000021.1, read as the reverse complement.
CGCTCTGGAAACAGCCTGGATGCATCAACACCTGCCAGCTGCACCCTGGGGGAGCTTTATGGGGGGAAAAACCCCAAAGGATACCCAGCCCTTGCTGGGGATGGCTGGGACACGCTGCTCCTGCTACACAAACAACCCAACAAACACCATCAACATTCCCAGTGGCACTATAAGCAAGGAGACACCAGGAAAATCCTGATCTGCCCCAGCCTGGAGTCACCCCACAGACACCAGAGCTCTGGGTCCCGCTCCAAGGGGTCCCCAGAGAGCTCCCCGTGGACTGTAAAGCCACAGGAACACTCCTGGCCATCCTGTTCTCCAGAAACACATGGGTTACACCTGATGCTTTCCTTAGGAACTAGCTCTGTGGAAGGGAAGAGCATCCAGGGATGCTCCTGTTGAGATGGCCATGTCCCAGCCCAGGGATGCTCCTGGTGGGATGGTTGTGTCCCTCTCCAGGGATGGCCATGTCCCAGCCCAGGGATGCTCCTGGTGGGACGGTTGTGTCCCTCTCCAGGGATGCTCCCAGCAGGACAGCCGTGTCCTGGCTCCCAGGGGTTAACCCAGGCTGCTCCTGGCCGAGGCAGCTGTGAAAACAGCTCCAGCTCCAAGTCAAACACGGCGGAGCGGCCGCGAGGATCCAGCGCCACAACAATGGCCGGGGCCGAGCGCTGGCAGGGAATCAAACGCCCCGAAATTCCTTCCGCCAGCCCCAGCAGCTCCTTATCAACAACACAAGTGATTAACCGGGAGAGCTCCGGCCTCCTGCTGGCAGGGAGCCTCCTTCCCAGGACAGCCACAGCCACAATCTCCTCCCAAACCCCGCTGTGCTCCCCGTATCACCCCAAAGGCTCACCCTGCTGATCCCACAGCTCAGCTCCCTGGGACGGCTCCTGCAGCACCTCTGGGGTTTAAGCCCAGCCAAACCAAAGGAGCCCTCAGCTCCACCTGCTCTCAAGCACTCCAAAGAAGATCCCCAAATATCCTAATTTGGGGTAGAAATCCCAATGGACACCCAGCCCTTGCTGGGGATGGCTGGGACACGCTGCTCCTGCTACACAAACAACGCAACAAGCACCATCAACATTCCCAGTGGCACCATAAGCAAGGAGACACCAGGAAAATCCTGATCTGCCCCAGCCTGGAGTCACCCCCATGGAGGGAACAGCCCCACAGACCCCAGAGCTCTGGATCCTGCTCCAAGGGGTCCCCAGAGAGCTCTCCATGGGCTGCAAGGCCACAGGAACACTCCTGGCCATCCTGTTCTCCAGAAGCACTCCCGGTGATTGGGTTACACCTGATGCTTTTCTTAGCAATTCCAGAGGCAGGGAACGTGCTGGCACACCGTGCCAAGGCAGGGACGGCTGGAAGTGACCACAGCTTGGACTCAGGTACCCTGGCCACAGCCACCAAGTCACTGGGATCATCATGGCCCCGAGCGTGAGGATGCACGGATCCAGCAGGCAGCCGGCGATCATGGACTCCTGGAACAGTTCGGTCAGAAGGGACTTCAAAGCTCATCCAGTTCCATTCCCTGCACCTTTCTAGGAGCCCAGGTTGCTCCAGCCTGGCTTTGGACTCTTCCAGGAATGGGGCAGTCACAGTCACAGTGTCCCAGTCCCCTTTCAGGGAAGGATTCCTTCCCAGTATCCCTGTGTCCCATCACTGCAGGGACACTCGGCCATGGTGACCCCTGTCCCCAGCACCAGGCTCTGGCCAGCACAGGGTTTTCAGCACCCAACACTCCCACAGCACCCAGGCTGGAAGTTCCAAGTGCCAAAGCCGAGCCCAGCCCTGGCGCCGTGGCCGGAGCAGCCAGGCTGGCACCACGAGTGCCACCAGCTCCCATGGTGCCACCGCCGTGCCCTGCCACGGGAAAAGCTCCTTCCAGGCTCTCTGGCACTGGCACTTTGATCAGATTATATTTAGCTGCAGCTGCATTAAAGATTTATTCCTCCAGCTCCAGCCCTTGGATTGGGATGCAGCGAGCGCAGCCGCTGCTCCAGGGGCTCTGCCCTGGCAGCTCTGCCCTGGCAGCTCCCGGGTTCTAGAACAAATCTGATCCATGTTCCAGAGGAGAACACCAGCCAGCCTCCCTCAGCTGCACCCTGGAAAAACACAGCATCCAGCCAGGCTGATTCCATGGAGCAGGAAGGGAAGGAGCTGGGTTTTCCCTGGACAGCCCTGACCAGCAGCACACACGATGTTTCCACCTTTAAACGCAAAATTTCCAAGTGAGATGTGAAGCCAAACTCCCCGTGCCACACAGAAAGAGACTTCCCACGTGGGATCCAGCACAGAGATATTGGATGTCCAAAATATTATGTTTACAACCGTGAGGTTTCCTGTGAACACGAGATTCAATCATCTTTAAATATTTGCTCACTTTCCCTCTTCCCATTCCCTGGCACATTAAACTCCAGTTGTCCCCATTAAAACTTTAACTGGGAGTGAAGGGGATTCTCTGGAACACCAGGAACAGGGGAGGGCTCCCTGCCTGACACCTTCCCCTTCACAGGGCTCATCCATCACCTTGCCCAGAGCCCCTGAGCCCCACCTCAGCCGCTCCTGCCAAGGAAAGCCTCCATTCCCACCGCAGGTTGCCATGGCAATCCCAGCTCCGCATCCCCTTCCGCTGCCCTGCATCTTCCCTGGACCAGGGCGGATCAAACACCCGGAGGGGGCACGGGGAGAGGCTCCCAAACACCTCCTGGCTGTTAAAAAGGGCAAGGAGTCGGGAGAAGCTGAAATCCCAGCTAATCCCCCCTCGCTGTGTGCCCCTGCCAGGAATCTGCCCTGCTCCCTGCCCGGAGCCTCCCGGCGTGGGGTTTCAGCGAAACCAGAGAAAACATCTGCACCGGTGATAAATCAACACCGGCACCACTTGGCCCCGGCTGAGGCTCCTGTCACCTGCTCTCAAAATGGCCAGAGCCACCAGCAGCATCCCAAGCACTTGGGGACACGGGGAGCTGCTGCTGGCACTGCCTCGGAGAGGTGGCAGCTCGGTGTTAAATAGCTGGGGCTGGCTGGGCCCTGCAGCTCCTGCACTCCCATCCCTACACCTGGATGGGGCAGAGGGAATTTAAAAATAACCCCCTGGATGTCAGTCATGGGAGAGGCAGAGCAGCCTTCAAACTGACCCAAAAGCTGGGAGTGCAGAGCTCCAGGGTGTGGGGGGGACACCCCAGACAGGGCTCTGGGCACTGGGGACGCTCCTTGTGCCAAATTTTCTCAGCTTGGGATGTCCAGGAGGCAAAGGGGAGCTGTAGGGATGTGCCAGACCCGGGGTGACCCCCCCAGACAGGCCCCAGCATCCCCCCCACAGCACAGGACAGGACACAGATCCCTCCTGGGCTCCCTGTTCCTGGGAGGATGGAGCTGCCTGCAGGGACCAGCCCCACAGGCATTGTTCAGCATCCCAAAACACCCTGCACACAACACCCCAAAAAAACCTGCACAGGACACCCCAAAAAACCCAAACAGCAAACCCAAACCTGCAGAGAACACCCCAAAACACCCTGCACAGGACAACCCCAAAACCCCCTGCACACATCACACAGTCCTCAACCTCTCCCCCAGATGGAAAATATTCTCCATGGGGAAGGGAATCCCACCAGGCCGTGGCAGGTGGAGCCTCAGGAGAGATTTTGGGCCACACCAGCCCCAAGTCCAGCCTGCCCTTGCTGCTGGGTTTATGCAGTGGGATGAAGGATGGGGAGAAGGTGCTGAACACAGAACGCTGCACAACACCCCAAAACATCCCTACTTATATCCCAAATCCAGGAATCGCCAGAGGGGGGTGCTGAACACAAAACACCCCAAAACATATATAACATATCCTCAAATCCAGGAATCTCCAGAGGTGGGAGGGAGCACCAGGATTATCCAAGGCCCTGCACAGACACCCCACCAATCCCACCCTGTGCCCCAGAGCGTTGTCCACACACTCCTGGAGCTCTGGCAGCCTCGGGAATGCAACCATTCCCTGGGAAAGAACAAATCCATCCCTACACCCACAGGGCACCCTAAACCCCTGCAGGGCCTGCAGGAGCAAAGCACCAGCACCACCCCACAGCCCCCAACCTTCTCCTCATCTCCAAAGCACAGCTCTCCCCACAAACACCCCGTGGTGATTCCCCAAAGGCTCTGCACCCCACAGCCCCCTGCAGAACCCCCCAAACCCTCCTCCCCCGGCAGGAGGAGGAGTAAATCACACGAGGCGTGAAGCACCAGCAGCATTTGTTGAAACCAGGATATTGTCTCTTTAAGCACATGAAAATCAGGCCCTTGAGCAGTGTGGTTCTCACTCGGGCGCACAATTATGGGTACTTTCAGCTGTCTACCACTATTTCAAGTGCTCTCTCCAAGCGGGCTGTCAATGGCATGTTGAAAGCTATTTGTGGCTGCTATCGTTATTAGCAAAGTGGAGAGCCTGGCTGATGAGAATTAAATTCAGGGCGGGGGTGTGGAGGGGCAGGACACAGCCCCTCATTAGGGAATTACCACCAGCAATGGGGTAAAGCTTGCAGAGACCCCCAAAACTCAGCCAGGAGCCCCCAGAATTCACCCAGGAACCCCCAAAACCCAGCCAGGGAAGACAGAATTCCCTTCTGCCTTGGGAGTGCTGAGAGCACAGCTCACAAATTACTCGGCTTCTGAAGTATTTAGCAAATTATTACCTGGCACTCCTTGCTAACGAGCACGACAGAAAGGATATTGTGCTCCTAGAATATTCTAGAAACACACACACACACAAAAAGCTGCCTCTCTCCCCTGGAAGTGTTGGGGGGTTTAGGCTTGTTCCAAGCATTAGGCAGGGAAACAAGAAGTGCTTCTGTGGAGCGTTCTCAGCCATAACAAGGAATCAAAGGCAGCACAAAGGTTCTGTCCTCCGAGGTGTCCCGTTTCCCCACGCAAAATGAGTTTTCCTTTTGGAATGGTTATTGCCCTCGGCGATTATCCACGGAGATCTGCACAGAAACAATGCACGGCCGACAGGGGAAGGGAAGTTTCTTTTGGAAAAATCAATTAACCCGACCGAAAAAAAAAAAAAAAAAAGGAAAAAAAGTTTTGTCGGGGTTTCAAAAGAAAACTCCTGATTGGAGCCGGGTTTAGGAAAGCTGAGCCCGGGGAAGGAGTTGAGTTCAGCAGGAAGACTGATGTAAGGAGCAGTTCACTGCAGCCGACTGGGGAATCACTTCCTAAATATTTCCTTGCATATGGAGTTGTTTATGAAACTCCATTTTTTTCCTAACGAGAAACAAAACGAGAAGAAAGAGGGGGGGGAAGGCAAAAAAAAAAAAAACCCCAACCCCACACGCAGGCACATATGCACACACTTAATATTCAGCGTGGAAGAGATAATCTGTTATATAAGCCCACAGACAGACAATCCCCTTTTGCTTAAAGATGAAGTATCCATCAATGTTTGTCTGGAGCAGATGTAATCACAAGCAGTCAAGTCTGGAGGGCAGGACACTGCATGAATAATTCAAGCACTTCAGTCTACTTGATTGTGTGCAGATAAACACAAGTCAACCGCTAAACAGGTCAGCTGATAAACTTGTTTGTTCAGGACCAGCCACCCTCAGCCAGATGCCGGCAGGACCACGCCGCAATTAGCGGGATGCCTTGCGGGATGCCTGCCGGGGGGATGCTGCGCCAGGGATGCCTTTCAGGGGATGCTGCGGCCCCGGAGAGGGGGGAAAGCCCTGCCCGGGCTCCCGCTGCGCTCCGGCGCTCCCCGCTCGCCCCATTTTCGCCTGGAAGCGCAGCCCGGGCTGCTTTGTTTGTTTGCTCCGCGCTGCTGTCAATTAGAGAAGGAGACAGCTCCAGCTTGCCCCGGCTCCCGGCAGCGGGCACGCAGCAGATGTCACCGGGAAGCGCCCGGGCGGGCACGGGATGCTGCGGGAATCGCTCGCACGGCTCCCAGCAAAGCGGTGCCCACGCCGGGCCTCCTGGGCTGCCGGCACCGGGAACCACCAGGACGGGCGGGGACCGAGCCAAACCGGGAATTCTGCGGCTCCTGGGGCAGCCCCGAGTGCCCCGCGGCACACGGAGGAGGGGCTGCTCCATCCGCACCTCCCGGCGCTGCCAAACCTCGGGATGCACCCACGGACCGCGGGGAAACACTTGGGAACGTCTTGGGAATGGCATCTCCCAGCGAGGGAACCAACACAGCACATCCCAGGCCGTCATTCCAGCATCTCCCAGCGAGGGAACCAACACAGCACATCCCAGGCCGTCATTCCAGCATCTCTCAGGCCGTCATTCCAGCATCTCCCAGCGAGGGAACCAACACAGCACATCCCAGGCCATCATTCCAGCATCTCCCAGCAAAAGAACCAACCCAGCATCTCCTGGTGAGAGAACCAACCCAGCATCCTGGGGTGTCATTCCAGCATCTCAGGCCATCATTCCAGGATCTCCCAGCGAGGGAACCAACCCAGCATCTCCCAGACCATCATTCCAGCATCTCCCAGCCCTGAGCAGAGCCGTCCAGCACCCAGGTAGGAGGAGGGTGGGCAGAGGAGACCCTCTGCCCCAAGAGCCCGGGCTGGGGTCCCTCCAGGTGACCCCAGAGTCCCCTGGGTGTTGCTGAGGTGGCCGCAGGCCCCGTGTCCCTCTGGCCACACCAACGCCGTCCCCTCCTGGCAGGAGGCCGGGCCTACTCCACAATCCCGAATTTTGGGGTGTTCCCGAGCACCCCAGCTCAAAGCTGGCCGAGTTCCCCCGAGCTCGGGGGTCCCGCAGCCCCCACACAAGGACCCCGGGGCCGGGCAGCGGCCCCCGAGCGGGGAGTCGGGATTATCTGTGTCGAAGGAGATATTTATAAAAAACTGAAGACTAAGCAGGAATTATTTTCGCTGCCCCGTGACTACGGCGCAGCAAGGCGAGGGGAGGAAGAGAGAGGCGCATTCAGAGACGCTGCTTTGCATCTCATCAGCGCCCTGCGAGCCTCCTCCTCGGAGGAGGGCGATGCCGCTATTAAGCCAAACCACTTTGGAGTTGAATGGGGCTGATTTGCGAGCGGCAAAGTTGATGTCAACTTCTATCTGCCCTAAGTTCTTAATTAGAACTCCTTCTAAAACCAGTAAGCAGCAGCAGCACAAATAATCAGGTCTAATCTCAATAATAACTTTATTCCTTTAAGTTTTACCATCATGTGCGCAGCCTTTAGGCTCTTTACCGATAATCTTATCAAGGTAGCACACCACATTCTGCTGGGGCCTTCTCTATTTTTTCCTTCAGGCAAGTTACACATTAGAGAAGACTGGAAGGGAAGGCAGGGAGGCAAAAAAAAAAAAACAAACCGACAAAACCAAAACCCCAACCAGCCCCAAACATTGCTTCACTTCCCAGATGCAAAGACAACTCGGTGCCATTGAGCAACACACGGTGAGCTCTGGAGATAATTCCCGGCTCGGTCTCACGCTCCGGCAGGGCCGGGAGCAGGGGATGACCTTACAAACAGCCCCGCTGTACCCACAACACGAGCAGAGGCCAGCGCAGCCCCTATCAGTGTTTTCCAAGCCTTGGGAACGCGCTATTCCAGGTATTGACCTCCCAGCACGGGAGGCGAGGCTGTTCTCACCTCTTTGCATAAACACTCTGCCGAAAACCGAAATTCCTCGCGAATATCGACGAAATAACCCCACCGAGCGCCATCAACCTGCGGCTGCCAATTTAACAGCCGGGCCACGGGATCCCACCTGGAGTCACATCCCTGCCTCCAGCACTTATTCCCTATTTAGTGCAATCAGGGCCGATTTTACCTCAGGTGGAGGAAAAGGGCAACAGGAGATCAATCAATCACAACTTCCCCCCTCGAAATTACTCACCTGTTTGTGCATTTCAATATTCAAACCGTACGACATTTCGTAGTACTAGGGAAGGAGAGAAAAAAATAGAAATAAATTCAATTAAACACGAGAGCCAAGGAGAATTTGAATTCAATTCACAGAAGGCATTTGCATAAGGTCATTACCAAAAAGCATCCTGGGCAAAACTGGGCTTAAAGCACGGGTAGCCAAGGAAATTACACCTTATAATAAGCAGATGTTTATGGGTTTAACTGGCAGGCACTTAACGAGGGGACACTCCTTTTGACTCCTGTTTTCTCCTCCTAAGCTACTTAGAAAAACAAAGAGGCGCAGAGCTGGGTGACAGGCGTCTGCTCAGCCCTGGCAGAACAGGTACAGCCCGGAGTCTGGCCAAAAATCCAGCTTCTCACCGGGGGGGGGGGTGATTTGTTCCCCCCCAGGGATCAGGGGAGCGGCCAGGAAAGGGGGTGCAGGGCCCGGCCAAACCCACCAGAACCCCCTAGGAGCCCACCCGGGGGCCCGCCATGCTAATTTAGCTTTAAAAAGAGCGTTTTGTGGCAACAAAAGTGCCCATTTCCCTCGGGAAGGATGAACGGGAGCGGGGGGAGGAGCCGCGATGGCTCCCGGGTGGCCTCGGGGCAAGCACGGGGGGGACCCCGACCAGCACCAGGGATGCCCCCCGAGCTCGGGGTCGCCGCTCCAGCCCCCCCCCGACCGCAGCACCGCTCCAAAGGGGTTAACAGGAAACTTGGGACGGCGCTTGCAGCCGGCTGGGGCTCGGAGCGCCGGGCACCGCCGCCCCCCAACCCGGGGGTCCCCGGGCAGGCAGTGCCCGTGCCGGGGGGCGTCCCCCGGTCCCCCCCGTTCGCAGGCTCGCAGCTAATGACATTTGCAGGCTGATCCGAAATCTGATTAAAGTCTCTCACCATAACGTAATGGCGCTGCATTTCGGTCTTCTCGTTCGCCAGCTTGTCATACTCCACTTTGAGGCTGGGGGGGGGGAGAGCGCACGGTGAGACCCCGCGGAACCGGGGGA
>JAWMQZ010000021.1:1325424-1335817 GCA_035584835.1 Tangara arthus | reverse complement strand
GCCAGGGATCCAGGGGCAGCCCCAGCTGCTCTGGGCACCTGTGCCAGGGCCTGCCCACCCTGCCAGGGAACAATTCCTTCCCCATACCCCACCTCACATGCCTGGGGTGACAGCCCCTCACAGCTCCTGCTGCCCCTCAGCCCAGCTCCAGGCCTGGAATGTGGCTTTGGGAGGCACCAGCCAGCACCCAAGGGCTGTTTGCTGCTCTGCTTGGCACAGGGGGCAGCCTCTGCTCGGTGTCTGCCCGGTCTGGGATGGGTAAGGGAGCTGCAGCCCAGCTCTGGGGGTGATGGAGCTGGGTGTGGGCAGCTCCTGGCTCTGCCTGGCTGGCATTCCCGGGCAGCCACGGCAAATCCAGCTCCCTCTGGGTGCTCTGCCCTCCCGGCTCCCTCTGGGTGCTCTGCACTCCCGGCTCCTCCCGGCTGCTCTGCACTCCCAGCTCCCAGCCCAGCCGGCTGGGACAGCCCCGGCCGTGCTCCCCTCGTGTGAGCAGCCCGGGGCTGAGCCGGGAGCCGAAGCCGCCCTGCTGACCCGGGCAGCGCTCGCCCACGGCGGGCACAGGCTGGGACCCGCCCCGCTCCCCGCTGCCAGGGGAGCGCGGGATGGATCCGTGCTGCTCCCTCTGCTTTGGGCGCCTGTGCCTGCCCGGCCTCGTGCCGTGGGTGCGCGGAGCAGGACGAGGATCCAGCCCTGGTTCGTGGAATCCCAGGGTGGTTTGGAATGCAAGAAAACCTTAAAGCTGATCCCATCGCACCCCTGCCATGGCAGGGACACTTTCCACTGTCCCAGGTTGCTCCAAGGCCCCTCCAACCTGGCCTGGAACATTCCCAGGGGTGGGCAGTCACAGCCTGGGCTGGGGAAGGCGTCCCTGGGTGCACTGGAGGCCTTTGAAGGTCCCTCCCAACCCAAACCATCTCAGGATTCCGGGATTCCAAGGGCTCTGGGCTCATTGGAGCTGCCGGGCTCTTTGGGGTCTCCCTTTTGGTCCCATCACCCTCGTGCTGCGGCACCATCAGCCCCTCCAACAGCTCTGTACCCTCGGTTCCGGCTCATTGAGGGGGTTTGGAACCCAGCCTGCGCGGCCCCCAAACCCGAGTGAAAGGATAAAACATCAAATGATGCCTCTGGAGCACGAGAATTTCCTGCTTAGATGATGAATGTTCCTATTTCTTGCTTTAGGAGAGCAATGAAAGGTGCCCGAGCCAGCATTTATCAGGGTGCCTGCAAAGGGGCACCAGGCAGCCCCAAATAAATCCCAAATAAATGGGATTACGGCCCTGCTGTTCCACCTTCGCACGCCCCCTCACCTCGTCCTTCTGGGCGAGCTCCGAGTGGCCGTGAGGAGCCTCCCGGTCCCTTTCAGCTCCTTCATCAGGGACATCCCAGGCTTGGAAAATCCTTCCCGGACGATGCTCTGGAGGAATCCGCTCCGGACATCAGAGAGGCCTCGTTCCCGCGCTGTTATTTTATTAAACCATTAAAAGGCACTTCTTTAATAGCTCCAGAAATACCTTTTTTCTTTTTTTTTTTCATGTGGCTGGGGCTGCTCCCGCCTGGAACCGGCACAAATCCTCCCGCAGGTTCAAAGCTGCCTGGCTTCTGGGAATTGGGGATAATTGGGACGAGCGCGTTCAAAGGAGAGCGGGGCCGGCGGAGCTGGCACGGCTCGGCCCGGCCCGGCCCGGGGGATCACTGCTGGCCCAGGGGCCGCTCCCGGAGCCCGCAGCCTGCCCGGACACGCCGCTCGGGCTGCGGGAGATGAAGGCTCCAGCTCGGCAGCGGGGAGATGCAAACGCGGCTGGAAGGAGCTGTTCATTGCCAAACCGCAGCGTTTCGGGGCAAGCGCCCCCGGAACGCCCCGAGCAGGCTCGGAGCTCCCCGGGAACGGGCTCCGGGAGGGGAGGATGCGCCTGGGTTGTGGCTGCGGCGGATGCAAAGGATGGGGAGGGATGTGGGAGTGCGGGGGGGAAAGGGAAACTGGAGAAGCGGGAAAGGAGAGGGGCCGGGAGGTCTGATCTCTGCTCCTATCCCAGGGGATCCATGGGCAGGGAGACCCCGATGGAGCGGGAGATGGGGCTCAGCCGGCTCCTGGGAAAGGCCGATCCCGTCGGGAATGCCCCGGGGCTGGCACGGAGGCCGCGGAGGCTCCAAGGCTGCCCAGCCCGGGGCCGGGGCTGCTCCCGGCTCGCTGTCACCGCGTCCTGCCCCCGCTGGGGCCGCCCCGGGGCTCTGAGTCCCAGCCGGAGCTGCTCCCCGCTGTTTCCTACCGAAAACGGGAGCGGGAGGCGGCTCAACCCAGCGACAACGGACCCCAAATCCACCCTGGGACCCCAAATCCACCCTGGGACCCCAAATCCACCCTGGGATGGAAACCCGCAAATCCCCCAAAGGGCGGCCCCGGGCCCGCGGGCACCCGGGGGTCCCTGCGTGAGCAACGCGCCCCAGAGCACCGGGATATTTTTTTTCTTCCCTGGCTTTGGGAAGAGAGAGAACCCCCCGGGCGGAGAGCGGCTCCTTCAGAGCCGGGTTCCAGCAGCCAGCAACTCGTGTGTGTCTTGGACAGGAACCCGGTGCGGCTGGGGCCATGTGCGAGATGTAATTTAAGCTCCAGCTCCGGGCCCAAATGTTCTCCAAGTGCGGAGGTTTTGGCACCGAGGGTTTGGTTTGGTCCCAGCTTTCATGGCAAATTGAATAATCACAGGAGGGGGAGGAACGGGGAGAGAGAGCAAGAGAGAGAAAAAAAACCAAAAACCCAACAACACTCGACAGTTCTTCCAAAAGTGGAAAGAACCAAAACACATTTTGGCTTCCTCAGCCCTGAGCCGGAGTTATTTCCCTCTAGATCTGGAGCAGCTTTCCCAACAAGCCTTTTCAATTTAGCTTTTTATTAAAATCAAGCCGTGCCCTGGCGAATCCGCGCGGAGCTGCCTCCTGCCACGGCCGTGCCCGGCTCTGCAGCTCCTGCTCTGCTGCTGGCACCCCGAGCAGCACCCGCTGCCCCCAGAGAGCCCCGGGCACGACCCTGAATCACCCACCCCTGTGCTTTCTCTTTTAATTATTCCCGTGTTTAGGGTTTGCTGCGGCTCACGGGTTTTCCCCCCTGTTTTCCTGACAATTCGCCGGCTGAGAAGCAGCGATCAGGGACGGAGCTCAGCAGCACAGCCCAAACCTCCCTACTGGGAGCAGCCTGGGACACTGCGAGGTGTCCCTGCCACGCCAGGGGTGGCACTGGGTGACACTCAGGTCCCATCCCACCCCGAGCATCCCAGAATTCCAGCGCTCACCTGCAGCCGGGCACGCCCCAGCTCCAATCCCCACCTGCACAGCCGCACCTGAGGCCCTGCAGGGAGGATTTTGGGGTGCCTGGGGGGTCCCAGCAGAGCCCCCCTCCAGCCCTGGTCAGGCTGCATCCCCGGGCTGAGGCGGGAGGTCGCTGTTAATCAGCTACAAACGATTAAGTCATTGGCCGAGCGCTTGGCTGCTGCTTTGGCGAGGAATTAGGCCTCCATAAAATCAAGCAGCATGAATCTCCGAGATTTACACGCTGCTTTCTTAACAGTTTTCAGTATATTTCAGTAGTTAATAAAACTAAATGCTGCTTTGTGTAAAAGGTAATAGATTACGATCGGGGGGGTTTTACTGGCACTCAGTGTGCTCAGCCAACACCTCATACGTTCACCTCGGAATCCACGGCAAGCACTCTGCGCAGATTAAAAGCAGATTTATCACAGATGTGGCTCAACATTATGCTTGGCTTGAACCATTAGACTCCTGGAGTTTAAAGGTTAGGCTTTAATGACTTCAAGGAAGTCGGGTGCTTTTTAAAGCTTTAAATAAGCAGCTCGGATAGTCCTGGCATTCCCAAACAGGGCAGACTGGTTCCGGGCTGCTCCAAGGATGCAGAATTCCCACTCCGGAGTCGGCTGGGCACAGCCCTTTGAAGCAGGCCCGGCTCAGGAGCTGAACCCTCATGCAAATCCACAAGGAATCATTTACCAGATGAAAGCGCTGCCCTGAAAACTTTGGTGGTGGAGCAGCTTCGCATCCCCACGGATGGGATGGGATGGGATGGGATGGGATGGGAGAGATGGGCTGTGCTGGAATGGGACATTAAATCTTGTCCTGTTCCATGGAAAAGGAGAGCTGCCACTGTCCCAGCCTGCTCCAACCTGGCCTGGGGCACTGCAGGGATGCAGGGGCAGCCTCAGCTGCTCTGGGCACTTGTGCCAGGGCCTCATCCCCTCCCAGCCAGGAGTTCCTGCCCAAGATCCCATCCAGCCCTGCCCTCTGGATGAGGGGACACCCGGGTGAGGGGACACCTGGATGAGCAAACACATGGATGAGGGGACACTTGGATGAGGAGACACCTGGATGAAGGAACACATGGATGAGGGGACACTTGGATGAGGGGACACTTGGATGAAGGAACACCTGGATGAAGGAACACCTGGATGAGGGGACACTTGGATGAGGTGACACTTGGATGAGGAGACACCTGGCTGAGCAGACACTTGGATGAGCTGCCAAGGCACCGCGTGGATTTTCCATCGGCACCCGGCGGATTTTGCCCCGATGCTCCAGGACCTCTCCTGTGTGGATTTTGGGTTCCCCCATCCCTGTCCCACCTCTCCCCCGTGCCGGGGGAGCTCCGAGGCCCCGCCGAGCTCCGCCTGCGGCCGGAGCATCCCGGAGCTGCCGGCGGAGGGGGAGGATTCCGGCAGAGCAGCCGTGCGTGTTTGATGTGGTTTAAATTAACCTCGATTGCTGTCTAATATTTTAAAAAGACACTTTTTCTAACATGCGGGAATAATGTAGGAGAACTAATGTTCCCTCCTGAAATGCCTTTCAGGATGGTGATAAAAGTGCGCTTTAATCTGCTGCGAGAAGGCTCCGGGAGGGAGAGACGTCACCCGGACAGGTGGAATGGTGGAATAAATACAGTCATTAATGAGAAGGAGGAATTTGCATCTCCCGACTTTTCCACAACACCTGCTCCGTTGTTTTTTTGTTGTTGGGTTGTTTTTTTTTCCCCTCCAAGCGGCTTTATTTTGTTTCCTGCGGGTCAGGAGAACGCAGGGATTCGGGATTGTGGCCGTCATTAAGCGACGCTTCCAAAGGCTGTAAAATGTCAGGGAAGCAGCGCCGGGGAACCGAGGGCTCCATTAAGTTTTTCCCTGTGAAATTAAGCACCTTCATTGCCTTAAATGAGACTTACAGCCTAATGACGGCCCCGTGCAAAGCCTCAGCGGCGCTCCCGAGCCGAGGGCAGGCAGGGAGGAGCTGCGGGGACAGAGGGATGCGGGGCGCCGGGCATGGGGCACCGGGGAGTTCCGCCTGTCCCCAGCCCCAGAGCAGGAGGGATCCCGGGCTGGGGGACAAATCCTGCTCCTGGGTGCTCATCCCGACTTCCCACCGAGGTTTCATCCACTGGCGTGGTTCCCAACTTCCCCCGTGGACGGTGGCTGATGTGGACACTGCCAGAGAGCTGTGGCCACACTCGTGTCAGCCCCAAATATCGGCATCATCCTAAATATCAGCATCACCCCAAATATCAGCATCATTCCCAAATATCAGCATCATCCCAAATATCAGCGTCATTCCCAAACATCTGCATCATTCCCAAACATCAGCATCACCCCAAATATCAGCATCATCCTAAATATCAGCATCATTCCCAAATATCAGCATCATTCCCAAACATCAGCACCATCCCAAATATCAGCATCATTCCCAAATATCAGCATAATCCCCAAACATCTGCATCATTCCCAAATATCAGCATCATCCCAAATATCAGCATCATCCTAAATATCAGCATCATTCCCAAACATCTACATAATTCCCAAACATCTGCATCATTCCCAAATATCAGCATCATCCCAAATATCAGCATCACCCCAAATATCAGCATCATCCTAAATATCAGCATCATTCCCAAACATCTACGTAATTCCCAAACAACTGCATCATTCCCAAATATCATCATCATCCCAAATATCAGCATCGTCCCCAAATGTTTGCATCATTCCCAAACATCTGCATCATCCCAAACATCTGCATCATTCCCAAACATCTGCATCATCCCAAATATCAGCATCACCCCCAAATATCATCATAACCCCCAAACATCATCATCATTCCCAAACATCAACATCATTCCCAAACCCAGCATCATTCCCAAATATCAGCATAATCCCAAAACACCTGCATCACCCCCAAACACTGCCATCATCCCTAAATATCAACATCAATCCTAAATATCAGCATCATCTCTAAACATCAGTGTCATCCCCAAATACCATCCCTCCCAAACACTGTCATCATCCCAAAATATCTGCATCATCCTCCAAAACCACCAACACCCTGAAATATCAGCGCCATCCCTAAATACCAGCGAGACCCCCAAACAGCAGCATCACCCCAAACACTGAGATTGTTCCTAAATGTCAGCATCGCCCCAAACAGCAGCATCACCCCCAAACAGCAGCATCACCCCAAACACTGAGATTGTTCCTAAATGTCAGCATCACCCCGAACAGCAGCATCACCCCAAACACTGAGATCGTTCCTAAATGTCAGCATCACCCCAAACAGCAGCATCACCCCAAACACTGAGATCGTTCCTAAATATCAACATCACCCCAAACAGCAGCATCACCCCCAAACACTGAGATTGTTCCTAAATATCAGCATCGCCCAAAGAGCAGCATCACCCCCAAACACCCTGGGCAGAGTGGTGAGGGAGATGGGAGGGGGCCCAGGAGCGGGATGGGGGGACATGGAGAGGTGCCAGGTCCTGAACAGGATCCCAGGTGGAGATTCCATGTCCTGGACAGGGATCCCAGGTCCAAGGCAGGGGTCCCAGGTCCAAGGCAGGGGTCCCAGGTCCTGAATAGGGGTTCCTGTCAGGGGTCCCAGGTCCCTGTCAGGATCCCTCTGTCTCACTTTGGGCTCCCAGGGACTTTCCCCGTGCCCAGGACCCCACAGCCCCACAGACCCTGTGTGGAGCAAAGCCCAGCAGGGCCAGCCAGGGCTCCTCAATGTTCCCTCAATGTTCCCTCAGTGTTCCCTCAATGGTTCCTCAATGTTCCCTCAGTGTTCCCTCAATGGTTCCTCAATGTTCCGTCAGTGTTCCCTCAATGGTTCCTCAATGGTTCCTCAATGTTCCCTCAATGTTCCCTCAATGTTCCCCCAGTGTTTCCTCAGTGTTTCTCCAATATTCCCACAATGTTTCCTCAGTGTTTCCTCAATGTTCCCTCAGCGTTTCCTCAATGTTTCATCAATGTTTCTCCAATATTTCCTCAATGTTTCCTCAATATTCCCTCAATGTTCCCTCAATGTTTCTTCAATGTTCCCTCAATGTTTCCTCAATGGTTCCTCAATGTTCCCTCAGTGTTCCCTCAATGTTTCCTCAATGTTTCCTCAATGTTCCCTCAGTGTTCCCTCAGTGTTCCCTCAATGTTTCCTCAATGTTTCCTCAATGATCCCTCAGCATTTCCTCAATGTTCCCTCAGTGTTTCCTCAATGTTCCTTCAATGTTTCTCCAATATTTCCTCAATGTTCCCTCAATGTTTCCTCAATGTTTCTCCAATATTTCCTCAATGTTTCCTCAATTTTTCTCCAATATTTCCTCAATGTTTCCTCAGTGTTTCCTCAGTGTTTCCTCAATGTTTCCTCAGTGTTTCCTCAGTGTTTCCCAAAACCCCGGAGGAGAAGGGAGCGATAAACGCGGGGGGTTTTCCCCGGGCAGCGCTGGCCAGGCCGGCGGGGCGCAGCAGGAGGGGAAGCGCTGCCCGCCCTGCCCGTCCCCGCCCAACGAGGCTCGGCTCTCACGGGCTCGGCACCTTCGAGGCGCAGCTGACAGCAGAGATGTTCCGCTAAACCTAACACGAGCGGGAAACAGCTCCGGCGCGCAGCGAGTAATTAGAATCTAATTAATTTGCATTTCACAGGAGAGGCAGGGATGTCGGAGGGAGAGGAGAAATCCCCTCCTCGCCGAGATTAAAGCGCTGGCGGGGGAGAGCGAGGGGTGGCTCGGAGCGCTGCCCCCCGAGCAGGATTAAACGGGAGCAGGTGGGGAGATGACAGGTCTGGGAGCTGCGGCCAACGGAGGTGTCTGCGGGTCAGCAGAGCCGTGCTGAAAATACCCAAACAGCGACTTTTCCTGGGAACAGCATCCCCTTCCTCCCGCGCCTCCGCCTCAGGAACCGAGCGGGGAAATGCAGAAGGCGCCGCTGTGGGGTGGGGAGCGGCGGGCAGGGGCAGCCCCGGCCCAGGCAGCTCCTCCCATAAATGAACCCTTGCAGTGTGTCAGCGCCGGCGTTCCCCACCGCGCTGCCCAGCGCCGGCTGCTCCCGAGGCATCCCCGAGCTGCGGAGCGCCGGGGGGAGATTTACAGCTCCTTTCCCTAATGATGACACCGGGCAGGAGATTCGCTGTCAGAGCCGCCGGCGCAGCCACGGGAGCCCTGGGGGAGAAAAACAGCCCTCAAACCCCGGAGAGTTCCGTGATTGTCATCCTGCTCCATCCTTACTCCATCCCTGCTCCATCCTTACTCCATCCCTGCCCCATCCCTGCCCCATCCCTGCCCCATCCCTGCTCCATCCCTGCTCCATCCCAGCTCCATCCCTGCTCCATCCTTATTCCATCCCTGATCCATCCCTGCCCTATCCCTGCTCCATCCCTGCCCCATCCCTGCTCCATCCCTACCCCATCCCTGCTCCAAGCCCTGTCCAACCTGGTCCTGGACATTCCAGGGATCCAGGGGCACCCACAGATGCTCTGGGCACCCTGTGCCAGGCTCTGCCCGCCCTCCCAGCCAGGAATTCCTTCCCAACATTCCCAGTGTCACTCTGAGGCCATTCCCTGTGTCCTGTCCCTCCATCCCTTGTCCCAGTCCCTCTGCAGCTCTCCTGCAGCCCCTCCAGGCCCTGCCAGGGCTCTGGGCTCTCCCTGGATCCTGGTGAACACCCCCAGCTCTGTAAAACTTTGGGGATTTTGGCCAAGGAGAAGCAATTCCCTGCAGTTCCCTGGCTGGGGCCAGGAGCATCCATCCCAGCCAGGGGGGAGTGAGCAGCAGCCTCATTTCCCTCCTCCTCCTCCCCACTGGGGCTTCCTGAGCCTTCTCCCTGGGCTCTGCACAGCCCTGCCCCTCGCTGGGGCTGTCACAGCCCCCGTGCCACGCTGGGGACCAACATCTGGCACATCTGGCACATCTGGCACATCTGGCACATCCGCGCGGGCAGGGGCGGCCGCACAGGGGCGGAGCCGGGGCCGGATGCAAACAAAACCCAAATGCAGCCAAGGGCGGATGCAAACCGATGCAAATGGGGAACCTGGGCAGGCAGAGGGCTGCAGGGGGGCCTGGGGGACACAGGGGACACAGGGGAACAGGGAATGTCCCCCAGCCCAGCCCCACACCCCGAGCAGTGGGACAGGAGCTGGGCGCAGGATGGAGATGGGAAATCACCCGGGGTCACAGGGCAGGAATCCCCCAGCAGGGCAGGGACAGGGGCTGGGAGGGCTCTCCAAGCCCAGCTGGGGTTTCCCTCCCCGGGGGTGGCCCCCAGGGCCCCTCCTGGCCCAGGCAGGGCCGTTCCAGCCCCTCCTGCCCCAGGCAGGGCCGTTCCAGCCCCCAGAGCCCTCTCCAAGGCTGTCCTCCCTGTTTTCCTGCCCGTGCCTCGCCCTCCAACCGCAGCGTTTGCGGCACCAAATCAGCTCTGCAAACACGCCGAGGGGGGATTTATCCTTCTTGAAAGCGAAATAACCGAACAGCACATCAGAGGGGAGGCATTTAACTCAGCCGGCTCCTTCCCTTTGTTGGGAATCAAAGCGATGGAGGTTTGAGCGGGTTTCTCCCAGGCTTCCCAACCAAACGCGGCTCCAGCTCCATCCCCGCGGGATTTGGGGTGCTGGGGACAGGAGATAAGGCTCCTGCTGCTCCTGCGTGGCAGGGGGATCACAGGCAGCGCAGCTGGCGCAGGGGAGGGATGGGAGGGAGGCTGGGAGCGGGAACATCCCCGGGGAGCATCCCCAGCGGCGATTTGAAGGCTCCCTCCTACCTTTCCTCCCCAGGAAAACAAACCCAGCCCAGCCCAGCCCCCTCCCACACTCTGCACGCCCCCTGCCCCATCCCGATCCCCGGGCATGGAGCCACTGGGATGCAGCTGGAATTCAGTGGGGTGAGGCTGTGAGGCCTGGAAATGCTGCAGCTGAGGGCCTGTGGGGCTCCCAGGAACGCTCAGGAGCTCCTGTCCCCATGGAGGGTGTCACAGGAACACTCAGGAGCTCCTGTCCCCGTGCAGAGGGTGACAGGAACACTCAGGAGCTCCTGTCCCCGTGCAGAGGGTGACAGGAACACTCAGGAGCTCCTGTCCCCATGGAGAGGGTGACA
>JAWMQZ010000021.1:1292234-1311389 GCA_035584835.1 Tangara arthus | reverse complement strand
TGTGCCCAGAGCGTTACCCGGGAATGTTGGCTCTGGAGCTGAGTGTGCCCAGAGCCTTATCCGGGAATGTCGGCTCTGGAGCCGAGTGTGCCCAGAGCGTTACCCGGGAATGTCGGGGCTGGAGCTGAGTGTGCCCAGAGCGTTACCCGGGAATGTCGGGTCTGGAGCTGAGTGTGCCCAGAGCGTTATCTGGGAATGTCGGCTCTGGAGCCGAGTGTGCCCAGCAGCGTTATCCGCTCCATCTCCTCCTGCCAGGGCACCGGGGGATTTGTCCGGGTGTGAGCAGCCCGGGGTGGTGCGGCTCTCTCAGGTGGCACTGGCACACACGGACCTGCCCTGTCCCCTGCCTCCCACCTGCTCCAGGAGCTCTCGGGAGGGGACACCACACATGTGCTGTCATCTGAAGGTGTTTCGGGGTCCTTGGGACAGAAAGGTCGAGCAGGGCTCCAGCTGCCCTGCTCCACAGGGACCAGAGGGAACAGCCTGTCCAGGGAACCACAGGGTCCCAGAATCAGAGAAACATGGAATCACAGAATCACAGAGTTCCAGAATCAGGGAATCATGGAATCACAGAATCATGAAAACGTGGAACCACAGAATCATGGAATCACAGAATTACAGAATCACACAATCATGGAATCACACAATCACACAATCACACAATCACAGAATCACAGAATCATGAAATCACAGAATCACAGAGTCCCAGAATCGCAGAATCATGGAATCACAGAGTCCCAGAATCACAAAATCACAGAGTCCCAGAATCACACAATCACAGAATCACAGAGTGGTTTGGGCTGGAATGGCTCTGGAAAGAAAAATCATCTCCCTCCACCCCTGCCTTCCACAAGATCAGATTGGTCCGACCTGGACACATCCAGGGATGGGGCAGGGAGAGCTGGCCCAGGGAAGTTCAACACTCCTGATATTTGTTTGAGGGACATTCTCAAGGAGAATATAAAACACCTGGTGACTCCAAACCAGAGAGAGGAACGGCCTTCCCCGGGCACTGCCAGGGTGGCAGGGAAGGGACAAAGGAGCTGCCCCTGGGCAGTTTTGTACTTGGAACGAAAACAACTGGCGAAGGAGGAAGCTTAGGAGGAAGATGGAGCAAGTGCCAGGTGAGGGAGGCTCCATCCCGCCAGGAGCACCGGGAGTTCAGCTGGGCTGTGCCAGCCCCGGTGCCAGCCAGGGCTGCTCCCTCCAGCACCGGGGCTTGCGTGCCAAGCCCGGCTGTGGCCGCTGGGCTGCGGCACGCCCGGCTCCTCTCCAGGCCAGCAGCCCTGCTCGGGAAGCGCAGCTCTTTGGAAATCGCCCTTCTTGGGGCTTTTGATGTAGCCCGGGAGGAGGTGCGTGCTGAGCGTTGCTTCACTGCTGTTTGTGCAACCTCGCTGCTGCAAATCCTTCATTATTCACGATGCTATCTCGCCACTTGATATGCAGAACAGCTCAGAGGTACCGTTGACTACATTTTTCCAGCCCTTTGATGTGCCAGAGATAACTCGTTTCTGTTTCGCAGCCATTAAGTTCGGTGGAAATCATTACACCGCGTTAAACGCGGCGCTTGTTCTTTAATCAGCGCCCTTCTGGTTCCAGGCTGGGTGTTGCAACCTGTCAGACGCGGAAAGAGATCCTGTGAACCCAGGTGAGCGGCGCTGCAGGAAGTGAGAGCAGCGCAGTGGAGTTTCTGCAGGGTCAGAGGTGCGGGGCTGGGCCCGGGGGGGACCCCAGATCCCTGTGGGGGCAGCAGGGCTGGGGGTGCTGCCCCAAAATGCCACAGCTCAGACACGCGGTGGGCGGAATAATGGAATCACAGAATTAGGGAAACATGGAATCACAGAATCAGGGAAACATGAAATCACAGAATCGCAGAATCATGGAATCACAGAATCATGGAATCACAGAATCAGGGAAACATGAAATCACAGAATTGCAGAATCGCAGAATCATTGAATCACAGAATCATGGAATCACAGAATCACAGAGTCCCAGAATCAGGGAAACATGGAATCACAGAATCACAGAATCACAGAATCACGGAATCACGGAATCACAGAGTCACAGAATCAGGGAAACATGGAATCACAGAATCACAGAGTCCCAGAATCAGGGAAATATGGAATCACAGAATTACAGAACCACGGAATCACAGAGTTCCAGAAACAGGGAAACATGGAATCATAGAATCACAGAATCACAGGATGATGGAATCACAGGATCATGGTATCACAGAGTTCCAGAATCAGGGAAACATGGAACCACAGAATTACAGAATCACAGAATCACAAGAGTCCCAGAATCAGGGAAACATGGAATCACAGAATTACAGAATCACAGAATCATGGAATCACAGAATTACACAACCACAGCATCAAGGAATCACAGAACCACAGGGTCACAGAGCCACCCAGATCAGAGCCCACAACTCATCAGTCATCAAATCCTGCCGGGATTCAGCTTGGAAAGGACCTTCAGTTCATCTGGTTGCCATGAGCAGGGGCACTTTGCCCAGAGCAGCTTTCCAGGGGTTGTGCCCACCCTGAGGACACTGGAGCGTGGCCAGGGTGTCCCACCAGGAGGAGAGCAGAGCAGGGAGAGGCTGCCACCAAGCAGCAGCTCCAGGAGGGAGCCTGCTGTGAAATTTAGAAGGAATTTCTTCCTGGAAAGGGCGGCCAGGCCCTGGGACAGCCTGTCCAGAGTCACATTCCTGGGGCGTCCCAGGAACACCTGGAGGTGGCACTCGGGGCTGGTGACACGCCGAGGGGTCGGGCGCAGCTGGCACTCCATGTTCTGGGAGCATTTCCCACCCTGGGGGCAATCCCGGGGTTCTGTGCTCCCCACAGAGCCCCCAGAGCCGCGGGGCTCCCAAACACGGGGCGGGCTTGTCTGGCAAAACCTCGAAGCAGCAGAGCCCGAGGAGAGCGGTGAGGGTGGGAACCCCTGTCCCGGGAGGAGCTGGGTGCCAGGGCAGGGCTGGCACTGGGCTCCCACAGCCCCTGCTCGTCCCCCGTGCCCCTCTGTGCCCTGCCAGGCTCCTGTGAGCCCCGAGCCGCCAGCCCGAGCCCCGAGCCGCCTTCATTTCCTGCTTTCCTGCGGTGTCTGGGGTGGCCTCCTGTGCCCGTGCCACGAAAGCGTCGGCTACAAACCCATCACCCCCATCTCCAGAGCTCTCCTGTCCGCTCTGTCCGTCCCTCGGGGCAGCCCGGGAGCTGCTCCGTGCCCCGGCCGGCCCCAGCGCCTCCTCCGGAGCCCTGCTCGCCTTGCAGATGTTTATCGGGGCTGGCAGATGTTTATCGCGGCTGATACAGCTGCGCCGGCTCTTTGCACAACAGGAAGGCGAGGTTCTGCAGCGCCGAGCCCATCCCAGGCCCCTCACAGGGCTCTGGCGTCGCTCGTTCCCGGAGCTCCGGAGCACCTGCAGGACCTGCTGGCCGCAGAGCGGACACCGAGGCTCTCCCCGGGGCCAGGGTGCCCGGGCTGCCCCGCTGGGGCTGCCCCAGGGCAGTGCCCATGGCACGGCTCGGGGTAAACACGGGAGCAGCCCGGTAATTAGGGCCCCGATTCAGCCGAGCATCCCCGCTTAGAAGGCACCTAAGCATGTGCTTAAAGATAATTACACGCTTAAAGATCTTTCCTGAATAAGCCCGGATTTAAGGCCGTGTTTGGTGTCTCCTGTACTTAGCTGTGATTCAGCTAAACACCCCGCTCCAGCCCGAGCCCATCGATTCCAGCGCTGCCAGCCCAACCTCCCCGCGCCTCTCTCTGCAGCCGGGCTCTGGAGACAGGAAAACAAACACCCTCCCCATCCCCGTGGCTCTGTTTCCCTGCTGGCGCTTCCCGGCCTGCCAGCCAGCGGCTCCCGGGCTGCTGGGAATGGCAGGGAGGGAAGTGGCTCCGGTGCCAGGCCGGGGAGAGGCGAGGCACGCACACACACACACACACACACACAGATACACACATACACACACAAACACACACACACACACACAAACACACACACACAGAGATACACACATACACACACACACACACGCACACACACACAAACACACACACACAGAGATACACACACACAAACACACACACACGCCCCTGGGTGCTGAGTGCCCACTGCAGGAGCCAGGGCTGCCCCAGCTCCTCTGCTGGGGGAGAAGCGAGGCACACACACACACTGCTGCAGGAGCCAGGGCTGCCCCAGCTCCCCTGCTCTGTCACTTTTCCCACCGCGTTCGCACCTCTCGGCTCTTCTCTCGCTCTCCCCTCAGCAGTTTCTGCTCAGCCCTCGAGTGTGAGCCCGGGGCTGTGGCTGCTGCCCATCGAGGGGTCGCCCTCAGCAGGACCCGCAGCAGGGCCGGGTTGGAGCCCAAAGCAGCAAAAACCCCCAGGGTTGGTGGAGGATGAGGGGCTGGTCAGAACCAGCTGTTCCCGATGCGGCTTCTGCTTTTGCCATCATTTCTTTAACAAATCAGGGCAGGGCCTGGCAGGAGACAAGGGGCTCGAGGCAGTGCTGTGGGTGTTCTGCTGCTGAAATCCCCCAGGGAAACCTTCCCAGACCCAGCAGAGAGCCCAGCAGAGCCCCTGGATCACACAGAGAGCCCAGAGCCTGCCTGGAGCGCTGGCATTTCATCCCTTCTGAGCCTTGGAGGGTTTTCCAGGGGAGTTTCTGGCACTGGTCACATGCTGGGCCCATCACCTCCCCTCGGGCTCCCTCCTTGGCCGCTGCCTTTCCATGGGGCCACCCTGAACCTGCTGGAGATCCCTGCCTTGGAGCAGTGGCTGACCCAGCACCCCCATTGCTTCAGGAGCTTCCCGGGAGCCAGGGCTCCACTGCTCTGGGGATGGCAGGAGCTCCAGCAGCTCCCCCTGTGCTCCCCACGCTCAGCATGGAAGAGTTCCTGCACCATTCCCTGCCATTCCCTGCCATGCCATCCCTGCCATTCCCTGCCATGCCCTGCCATGCCCAGCCCCCTGGCACAGGGATAACCCCTGGCAGAGACCCCCAGGCCCTCTCTCCAAGCAGGGACAGAGCCCATCCTTGGCGGGCACATCCCGGGAGCCCCGACAGCGTTTGGGGCACAGCCAGTGCCAGCCCGGAGCTCTCAGGGCTGGAGGAAGCTCTCCCAGCATCCATTAGCAACAACAAACAACATCCCTGCCTCGCTGAGCCAGGCTGGGCTGTTAGTGCTGCACAAACAGCTCCCTGGACACCCCTGGAGCCGGGGAGATTCATCTGCGCCTCATTAGCACGGCCCGCCCTCCCCTGCCTGCTCCTTCTGCCCAAATTAACGGGCACGGGGAGAGCTGCCCTGCCTGCCTGGCACGGCCTGGCACGGCCCGTCCCCAAATCTGAGGGCTCACCGCGGATGGGAGGGACCAGCCCCAAAGGCAGGGCTGAAACTGAGGAGGGGACTTTGGGAGTGGTTGGCACGGCATGGCATGGCAGGGAATGGCAGGGATGGCAAGGATGGCAGGGATGGCATGGAATGGCAGGGATGGCATGGAATGGCATGGCAGGGATGGCAGGAATGGTAGAGAATGGCAGGGATGGCATGGAATGGCAGGGAATGGCATGGATGGCAGAGAATGGCAGGGATGGCAGGGAATGGCGGGGAATGGCATGGATGGTAGAGAGCGGCAGGGATGGCATGGAATGGCATGGTAGGGATGGCAGGAATGGTAGGGAATGGCAGGAGTAGCAGAGATGGCATGGCAGGGAATGGCATGGTAGGGAATGACAGGAATGGCAGGGAATGGCATGGAATAACAAGGAATGGCATGGCAGCACGTGGCACAATGCACGCCCAGGGCTGGCACAGCACGGCAGCTCTGCAGCCCCAGGGAAGCTTTTCTAAGCACCAACCACAACCCCCTGGAATCCTCACTCAGAACAGGGGGCACAAAAAGCCCAGGACGAAATCTCCTCTCTCCTGCCCTGGTGGGAAGCAGAACCCGGGGCTCACTGGGCGGGCTGGGCCATTTCCCTGTGCTGGGAATGAGGGATGGAGGTGATAAAGGGTTTATTGCAGCAGCAGCAGCAGGCACGGAGGCTCAGGAAGGCAGCGAGGCAGAGCTCAGGCAGCCCCATTCCCATTCCAGTCACGTGCCCCCAAAATTGCAAATGGAGATTTGTTACATTTCATTTGCTCCCATCCCTGGGAAGCCGTTTGTGATGAGTTCGCATCTCCCAGGAGGCCCCGTTCCAATCACAGGCAAGGGAGAGCAGGGAGGGAAGGAAGGAAGGAGGGAAGGAAACCCTTCCATGGAGGCTGCTGGGAGCTGCAGGGTTAAAACAGCAGCACAGGGCACAGGGACACTGATCCAGGGCGGGGGACACTGGGACATTGCCCAGGCTGGGAAATGCTCAGCAGGCTGGGATTTATCCCAGGCTGGGGGATGCTCAGGTGCCTCTCTCAGCCCCAGGGATGCTCCCCCAGCCCCAGGGATCCTTCCCCAGCCCCAGGGATGCTCCCCCAGCCCCAGGGATGTTCTCCCAGCCCCAGGGATTCCACCACTGCTGTCCCTCCAGCTGAGGCTGCTCCCGATGGATCCCCCACCCCGAGTTCCCATCTTTCCTCCTTCTCCATGAGCAGCTCCTGGAGCTGGGCAGACAAAGCCAGGATTTTGGTGAACTCAGGGAGCAGGGGCTGAGCATCTCCCTCAAGCTAAACAATTTTCCCCTGACGCCCCCAGAAACCGAAAGCAGAGGGGGCTGGGGCTGGGCTGTTTCGTTTTTCTTTGGTTCCCCATTTTTCAAAAGGCTCAATCTTGTTTCCAGCTCAGAGCATTTTGGTGGCCGAGGGCTGTTATTGATGAGGGCACGTTGTGGAGGAGCAGGAAGCCGCCTGCCATCCTGCCTGCCTGCTGCTAAATTGAAATCTCCTAATCTTCCCAATCCTTTTAAGCGCTGGCAAATGAAAAGGCAGCACAGTGCGGAAAATCTCAGCTCGGGGGAAGCAGGGCAGGCTCTGCAGAGCCAGCCTGGGAGAGCCTGCTCCGAGGAGCTGCGGCCAGGGCAGGGAGCAGGACGGGCCCCAGGGATGGAGATTCCCAGCCCCAGAGTGTGGGATGGACATTCCCAGCCCCAGACTGTGGGATGGACATTCCCAGTTCCAGAGTGTGGGATGGACATTCCCAGTTCCAGGGTGTGGGATGGACATTCCCAGCCCCAGGGTGTGGGATGGACATTCCCAGCCCCAGGGTTTGGGATGGACATTCCCAGCCCCAGACTGTGGGATGGACATTCCCAGTTCCAGAGTGTGGGATGGACATTCCCAGCTCCAGGGTTTGGGATGGACATTCCCAGCCCCAGGGTTTGGGATGGACATTCCCAGCCCCAGGGTTTGGGATGGACATTCCAGCCCCAGGGTTTGGGATGGACATTCCCAGCCCCAGAGTTTGGGATGGACATTCCCAGCCCCACAGCACCAGGGCTGGGAGCATGGTTTGTCCCCAGCTCCGTGAGAAACCAGGGACACCACAAAGCCAAAACTGAAATCCTAAATAATGGCCTCATCCTGTGAGAGAAACCCGTGCTCTGGAGCCAGGCTGGGAGAGCTGGGAATGCTCACCTGGAGAAGGGAAGGATCCCGGGAGAGCTCAGAGCCCTGGCAGGGCCTGAAGAGGTTCCAGGAGAGCTGGAGAGGGACTGGGGACAAGGGACAGGACACGGGGAATGGCTTCAGACTGGAAAAGTAGAGATTTAGATGGATATTGGGAAGGAATTCCTGGCTGTGAGAGGATGAGGCCCTGGCACAGGTGCCCAGAGCAGCCCCTGGATCCCTGGCAGTGCCCAAGGCCAGGCTGGACAGGGCTGGGAGCACCCTGGGACAGTGAGAGGTGTCCCTGCCATGGCAGGGGTGGCACTGGGTGGCCTTTAAGCTCATCCCAACCTGTTCCATGATTCAGTGACTCCACAGTTCCCTGGATCCCCTCCAGGCTGAATTCCTGGCTGTCGGGCAGCATCTCCCCTTCCCTTCCTGCACATTCCTCCTTCCTGCCCCCAGACCCCCACCCACAGCCCCAGGCAGGTCCCCAAGGAGGGATCCACGTGCTGTGGGGACACCAGGATGGGGAATGGGACACCCCTGGCCCGTTTGTGTTTTTGGGAAGCGCTGCCGGAGAGGAGATGGAGCAGCAGCAGCCGGGAACAACAACTGCTGCCATCAGCCCTCGTGAATAAGTGGCACCATCTGATCTCGTTATTTATATCCTTCCTGCTGGGAAATTAATTAATGTTTCATTGGCAGCACAGGCAGCCCCTCAGACGCTTCTCCCCGCTCTGGAGGTGGCCATGTCACAATGTCACCAGCGCTCCGAGGGGATTTTCCTGGGAGCAGCCCTGGAAAATGAGGATCACTCCCCACTGCTGGTGCCATTCCCCTCTCCGTGCCCTCACCATGCCTGCTGCAGCTGCAGCTGTGACCTGGGGCTCTTCCTGCAGTGCCAAGGCACATTTTGACCCTTTCTCCTGGATTCTGAGTGATGCTCAGTGGGATAATCCCACTCCTGTTGCTGGGATGGTTCTGGTCCATCCGTGCAGGGACCAGGATGGGAGCAGCCAGCAGCGCTCAGGGGGGAGGAAAACTTCCACAAACACCTTCCAGGAGAGGGATGGAGGGGAGAGGGAATTATCATCTCATCATGGGGCCACAGGCAAGGCCCGAGGCTTTGAGGGAAGGAGGAGCAGGGCAGGAGCCTCCCTGGAGCTGCTGGGATGGGGCTGGGATGGGGCTGGGGCTGGGCTGGGATGGGATGGGATGGGATGGGGATGGGATGGGATGGGGATGGGGATGGGATGGGATGGGGATGGGATGGGGATGGGATGGGATGGGGATGGGGATGGGGCTGCTCAGCCAGGCTGGAATCGAAGCTGTTCCCCTGCAGGACCCCGTTCTCACCCCAAATCTCCCCGAACCAGAGGGATGCTCCCGTGTCCGATTCCCAGCCCTGCTGTCCCCCCTCTCATTTTTGGGACGCGTTTCGGGGGTTCGGTGCCAGCCCCATGCCCAGGAGCTGCAGCGGTGCAGGCCCAGGGAGATGTCAGGGCAGGGCTGTTACTGCCCGGCCTAATGAATATGAATGGGCTCTTCATAAACGTGGCTTTGTGTCATTAAATTCCTTCACACCTCAGTGCCTGCGGAAAGGCTACTCAGAATTAAATGTAAATCACAGATTTACCCGGACGAAACGGCGGCAGTGGCGGGGCTTTTCAAAAACATCTAATTTAATGATGGGGGGATCTTCCCCGATGGATTGTGAGCTCTGCCGCCCGGGGGAAGGTGATCCAGGTCTCACCTGATGGGCGATTTGCAGCCTTTTCTTCCCCAAACCGCAGCCTTTGGCTCCTCATGGAATTACCTCCCCCCGCCGCCGCCACTCCGCGTAATTAAAAGATTAAGGAATGGCTTCTGTCGGGTTATAAATGAAGGGGCGGGGGGAGCAGCAGGGTTGGGAGCACCAGTCTGATCCATCCCAACCCCCCCAGCCCGTAATGGGATCACAGAATCCCAGACTGGCTTGGGTTGGAAGCTTAAAGCTCATCCCATTCCACCCCCCCGCCGCCCTGCAGCTATCCCAGGGCATCCCAAGCCTCGTCCCACCCAGACCCGGGCACTGCCAGGGGTGTTGGAGGTGCCACGGGCACCCCCGGCCCGCGGCGGGCGCAGATGGCCCGGGGGGATGCGGAAAACCGGGGCGTTTTTGAGGAGCCCAGCAAAGCCCCCTCCCAGACTGCGCCGAGCAGCCCGGGCACGTCTCAGCCTGCCAGGGAGAGCTGATTAGTAATTAAATGGCTTTTAAAAATAAAACCATTAAGACTAATCCCATCAAAATTGGAGCTTCATCCCGGCAACCCTTATTAATTATCGGCCCACCTTGCGGCTTCCAGAGGCGGGGCTGGAGATAAACACGCGGATTTGGGGGGAATTCTGGCCGGGAATAAATACCGGGATTCTGCTGAATTCTCCCTGGCAGGGGGGGAATTCCCGCTCCAAGCTGGGGAACGTCCCGGATGCTGCTCCAGGCCCCCGGCCCCTCCCGGAATGCGCAATTCCCAGCGCCGGGAACGCTCCCAGGGGCTCTGGGGGAGCCCGGGGCCGCCTTCCCCAGGGATAACGCCGGGACTGAGCCCTGCCAATCCCGCCGGGGCTGCTGCTCGCAGGTTCCTCCTCGTTATTTCCCTGGGAGGATCCATAATTCCGGGGTTAAGGAAACAAAAGCTCCTCTCCGCTTGTTTGTGTTTTCCCCCTCATCAATAGCGGGGCCAGGCAGGGCACTCGCAGCCGCTCCCCGGGGCCTGCTCAGCTATTAAAGACAGAAATTACATCTTCATAACCCAGGATATTGCCGCTCGCTTATTTATGACTTGCTCCATTGCGAGAATATTTATTCTAGACAGGCAGCCTGATAATTTTCATCCAATCTACTCCTCATAGCTCAGGGCAAAAGAATGGAACAGCTCAATTGAAGGAGCACTTTCCCATTATTGCCAGGTAAGGGCAGAGCACGCCGAGCTCATTGCTGCCCTTGCCTCCTCGCCAAGCTCGGGGGATTTTTTATCCTGCTTTTTCTCTCCTCTGGGTTTTTTTTTTTTCCCCTTCCTTTCTTTCTTTCTTCTTCTTTTTTTTTTTTAATTCATCGAGGAATGGCAGCCCACACAACCACTTAGAGGAAGTACTGCATAAATCCCAGCGCAGTAATTACCCATTTGGAACACGACGCTTTATAGGAGCAGCGGCACCGTGCCAGGATGCTCAGCACGCTGCTCCTGCTCCAGCTGAAACCCTCCCAGGGAGGCAGGGAACGGCCCCGGCTGCGCTCGCAGCCTCGTAAAACGGAGCCGTTCCAGCTGGGGCAGGGCCTGCCGAGCCCTCCCGGGGCGGGGACGGCTGCGAGGGAGGGAAAACCGAGCTCAGGGAGGGGGGAACCGCAGGGAAACACCACGGGCCGGGAGGGGAGGGGAGGGATGGGGCAGGGACCACGGGCAGCCCGGGGGGACAGATCCGGGGGCAGTGATGGCACCGGAGAGGGGGTGCGGGGATGGCCTGAAAATGGAGGGATGGATGGATGATGTGCCATGACTTGGAGTGACTCCCTAAAAATGGATGGAGGGATGGATGGATGGATGGATGGATGGAGGGATGGGTGATGGAGGGATGGGTGATGGAGGGATGGATGGATGGATGATGGATGGATGGATGGATGGATGGATGGATGGATGGATGGATGGATGGAGGGATGGATGGAGGGATGGATGGGTGATGGAGGGATGGATGGATGGATGGATGGAACCATGGATGGAGGGATGGATGGGTGGATGGATGGAACCATGAATGGAGGAATGGATGGGTGATGGATGGATGGATGGATGATGTGTCACGATTTGGAGTGATTCCCTAAAAATGGATGGATGACCTGATGCCCCATATGATGGAGGGATACCCCAAAAGAGGGGTAGATGGATGGATGGAATCATGGATGGATGGATGGATGGAACCATGGATGGATGAGGGATGGATGGATGGATGGATGGATGGATGATGCTCCATGACTTGGAGCAATTCCCTAAAAAAGGATGGATAGGTGATGCTCCATGATTTGGAGTGATTCCCTAGAAATGGATGGATGACCTGATGCCCCATATGATGGAGGGATAACCCAAAAGAGGGGTGGATGGATGGATGGATGGAATCATGGATGGATGGATGGAATCATGGATGGATGGATGGATGTTGGAGGGATGGATGATGGAGGGATGGATGGGTGGATGGAACCATGGATAGATGGAGGGATGGATGGATGGAGCAATTCCCCATAAATTGCAGTGATATCCCCCCCCAAAAAAGGACAGAGCAACACCCCTTAAGGCAGAGCCGTGCCCCATGAGGTGGAATTGCACCCCAGACTGGAATGCTGCCCTATAAGACAGAGCAGTGCCCCATAAACCAGAGTGAGGTCCCATAAGCCCAGGGATGCCCCAGAAGCCCAAGGGATGCCCCAGAAGGCCGATGGATGCCCCATAACACCAAGGAATGTCTCAGAAGCCCAAGGAATGCCCCAGAAGCCCCAGGGGTGCCCCAGAAGGTCCCAGAAGACCCCAGGTCCCCCAGCAGGCAGCCCCCATCCCCAGCCCTGGCCGGGAAGGCCCTTCCTGCCGCGGCTCTGCTGCCGCCTGCCTTAAATGTCAGAGCCAATGAAGTGTTGCAAAGGCTTTATTGCTTTCCGTGGAGCCGATTAGGAATCTCTTCTGCTGGGTAAAGAGCAATATTGCAATATGAGGGATGGGGGGAGCGGGAGGCAGCCCTGTGTGAATTCCCCACAGGAAGCTCTGTTCTCGCAGCCAGAACAGTTATCAAAAAGACAATTTAGGCAGGATTGTGCTCTAACTGGCTGGAGGACAGGGGAGCCAGCCCTGGACAGGAATCTTTCAGCTCTGAGTAAATGAAACTGCAAAAGAAATCAGCTTTCCTGCCTGGTCTGCAGGGGAGGAAGGTGCCAGAAGGAATTGGGTTTTTTATAACCATTAGCTCAGCCCGGCACTCCCTGCCAAGGCCAGGAGCTGCCGGGGGATGGAGGCAGCTCAGCAGCCTGTGCTCCCGTGGTCTGCAGCGATTCCAGCCCCTAAAACACCCAGCAGGGCACGGGGAATGCTCCCACCCCTCTGTGCTCCATCCCTGACACCCAGCAGGGCACAGGGAATGCTCCCACCCCTCCTGTTCCATCCCTGACACCCAGCAGGGCACGGGGAATGCTCCCACCCCTCCTGTTCCATCCCTGACACCCAGCAGGGCACAGGGAATGCTCCCACCCCTCTGTGCTCCATCCCTGCCGACACAAAAATCCCTGCTGGGGGCAGAGCAAGACCTTTGTCAGCCTCAGGGAGAGATTTGTGTCCCCAGGAGCCACCAGGCCCCGTGGCCAGAGGGGTGTCCAGGCAGGGACTGACTGGGGTGTTTCTGGCAAGAGAGGATTTGGAGAAGCCGCCAGGCCCTGAGGGATGAGCATCTCCATTTCTGGGGCAGGAAGGCTCCTGGGCTGTGGGCACATCCCACCCTGGCCAGCGCCAGCTCTGTGGGGCCTGTGGGCACCTCTGGGATCCCTCGGGTGCCTCGTGCTCCACCCTGGAGCGATGCTGGAGAGCCGGGGCAGGCCCGGGGAGGAGCTGGGGCTGCCTGTGCCAGCCTTGCTGGTGATGACAATGATTTATGGAGCACTCTGGACTGCCCCAGGGCTTGGAGCAGCAGCACAAGGGCCCCATCCAGCCCTGGTGAGGGCTCTGGGAGGCACAAATCCATTTCCCCTGGCTCTGGCCCAGCCCTGCTGCTCCACTGCCATCCCTGGGAACCCACAATGCCAGCAGGGAAATGACAACTTCCCCCCCTGGAATGACATCCAGGCACAGGGGGACAATTCCCTCTGTTTCCTCCTTGGTCAGGCAGAAAGGAAAGCAAAGCTGGGATCCCCACCCTGCCCTGGGACTGCCCAGCCAGGGAAATCAGCTCGGGAAACTGCCTGGGGCTGGGGAGGTCTCTGGGGTCAGCTGAGCATCCCATCCCACTGCAGCAGCTCGCTGGAGCAGCAGGAACGGCATTGGGGTGGGCTGGGGGCTGTGTGTCCGTCTGTCCATCCATCCCAGGGCCAGCACCTGTGCCAGCAGGAGATTTCAATAGGGATTATTCCACTGGAGCAGTCAATCAGGGTGGGGTTGGTGGCTCCTGGCACCCCTCAGGTGCTCCCCTCTCCCCAGCACCTGCCTGGGGGTGCTGGGATCCCTCCAGGCATCTCAGCCAGATATTTTAGCCCATTTCAGCCAGACATTTTAGCCCATTTCAGCCCGATATTTTAGCCCATTTCAGCCAGACATTTTAGCCCATTTCAGCCAGACATTTTAGCCCATTTTAGTTCATTTTAGCCAGACATTTTAGCCCGTTTTAGCCAGACATTTTGGCCCATTTTAGTTCATTTTAGCCAGACATTTTAGCCCATTTCGGCCAGACATTTTGGCCCATTTTAGTTCATTTTAGCCAGACATTTTACCCCATTTCGGCCAGACATTTTAGCCCATTTTAGTTCATTTTAGCCAGACATTTTACCCCATTTTGGCCAGACATTTTAGCCCATTTTAGTTCATTTTAGCCAGACATTTTACCCCATTTCGGCCAGACATTTTACCCCATTTCGGCCAGACATTTTACCCCATTTCAGCCAGACATTTTACCCCATTTCAGCCGGGAGAAGCCTCAGGAATGACAAAGAGGAGGTGAGCACGTGGTGGCTGCTCAGCTTCTGCCGAGCTCTGCCCGTCCTGTTCCAGCCCCCGCCTCGGGTGGATGAGGTTTCCAAGGATTTGCCTGGATTTGCAGTTTTCCCCTGGATTCGCAGGTTCCCGGCGGCTCAGCCACGCCGTCCCAGCGCACCTGCAGGAAAGGTGAGGAGAGCAGCGCTGGCGGCCGGGCTGGAGCGGTCACCGCTCCCTGCAGGGATCCCGGATCTGCTGCTCTGCCTGCCCTGGGCTGAGCAGAGCGATCCGAGCCCTCAGGGCATCCCGGCAGATCCCGTCCCGCAGGGGCTGTGCAATCCGGGGGGAAAATCCCAAAATTCCAAAGGGTTCGGCCTCAAAGGACAATTTCTCTGAGTCTGGAAGGAAACCCCCTCTGTTGGGCCTGCTGCCGAGCTCAGCCCATTGGGCAGGCTCAGATCCTTCGGGGCTGACGGACAGACACCCCTGGGCCCGGGGAATTCCCATCAAACCCCTGGAGCATCCCTGGGACACACCCAGCGATCCCCTCTGGGGACACGGGGAGGGGACCCTGCTCAGCCTCTGCCCTCTGACAGCGGGGCTCGGATGCTCCTGCCCTCCAAAAAGTGTCCTGTGGGTTCTGCAGAGGTTTCTGAGAGCTCGGGCTGAGGGCGATGGGAGCTGGGAAGGTCACCGGGGCTGTTTGTTTTCCCAGCCTCTGCCTCTGCAGCTTTCCCAGGCCGGCCGAGCCGGCGCTGCCGCTGCCGGGGAGTTTGAGCTGGGCCAGCAGCCCCGCTCCCACCTCCTCCGAAGGGAAAAAAAAGCACATTAAATTGATGATCCAGGGATCCTCTATCCAGAATCTCCCCTTCTTATTAGAGGCGCTAATTAAAACAATAGCAGATCAAAGCGCTGCGAAGCATCTCATTTGGGACGGAGCCTCCTCCCCCCGCATGCCGGCGTTTGTTCTCATCCCTTTGAGGTCATCACAGCTCCTCCTTGCACCGGGAGGAGCGGGGCCGGGGCACGGGCGCGGCCCGGTGTCTGCGCGGCTCCGGGAGCCCTGTCCGAGGTTCCATCCCCGCTCTGGAGAAGCCTCTCCTCCCTCGGTTCCTCGGTCCCGGCCGCTCTGCGGGACCTCTGCGGCCGCCCCGGGCCCCGTGCCCGTCCTTGAGCAGCAATTAGCAGCGCTGGTGCGATGGGCATCTCCCGCTCGCTGCTCTCCGGGCTCCTGCAGCTGCTGCTGATCAGCGCTCGGGAGCCGCCTGACCCGGGGAGATGCGCAGGCTTTTATTAGCGCTGCAGATAATTACATTTAATAAGGACAGCAGCTTTTCCCACACCAGAGAGCTGAACCATCAATCTTGCCTTTAATAATAAACCCTCTCCAACTCATTTACATTCATTGTTCCTCTTGCAACACAACATTACCCACGCTCTGTGGCCGCGGCGGCGGATCCGTGTGCTGCGGGGTGCCCGTGCCGTGCCACGGCTGTCCCGGGGGGCCCTGTCCCCGTCCCTGTGCCCACGGCACTGCCAGCCCCCGGCCCGGGCAGCCACAACCCCCAGGGCAGCGGAGCCGTGCGAAATTCCCCGATAACTCCGCGGCTTTGTGGACTCCGCAGCAATTACTCACTCACTCACTCACTCACCCGGCAGGAACCTGCACCGCCTGCAGGGATCCCGGCGTGAATCACGGAGTGGTTGGGGTGGGAAGGACCTGAAAGCTCATCAGTGCCACCCCCTGCCATGGCAGGGACTCCTTGCACTGTCCCAGGCTGCTCCAGCCCCAATGTCCAGCTTGGCCTTGGGCATTGCCAGGGATCCAGGGGCAGCCACAGGCCAGCCAGAAATTCCTTCCCAACATTCCCTGTGTCAGTCTGAAGCCATTCCCTGGGTCCTGTCCCTCCATCCCTTGTCCCCAGTCCCTCTCCAGCTCTCCTGGAGCCCCTTCAGGCCCTGGCAGGGGCTCTGAGCTCTCCCTGGCTCAGAGCCCCTTGCAGGGGCCTTCTCAGAGCCTTCTCCTCTCCAGGGGAGCACCCCCAGCTCTCCCAGCCTGGCTCCAGAGCAGAGGGGCTCCAGCCCTGGAGCAGCTCTGGGGCCTCTCTGGACTCACCCCAGCAGCTCCACTTGTGATGTTGGACTCTGATGCTGGACTCCCAAGCTCACACAACACTCCAGGATGGATGTGCCATTGGCACTGAGGTACATTTCCAGCTCAGAATAAGGTTCAGTTGCAGAAACTCTCCCAAAACTGGTGTGAAAATCCCAGGTTTGTTGTCAGCACCTCAGCCTTGGCATCCAGGTGGGATCCCTGCAAGGAGCTGCTGTGTCCTGCTGCAAGGAATGATTTCTTTGAGCTGCAGAACATATTTGGGGGGTGAGGAGCAAAAATGAGCCCCAGACTCCAAATAAGTCACAGCATTCCTGAGCAAATCCTTCCAGAGCTTAATGAACCTCACCAATTAACACTGTCCTCATTACCACTCTCTGTCTGTTCCTCATTCAGTCTGTATTTGTTCACTGATCAGGTTTTGCCTCCCAACCCTTCATGGCCGCATTTCCTTTCCCCATGGAGGAAGGGAGCCTGTGAGCTGGATAAATCCTTTCCAACACACAGGGAGAGAAATGGAGCTCCCAGAGCCTCATTCCAATAATTTTCCTCGCTCTCTCCTGAGCTGCTGCCAATTTTGCAGCTCCTCCACTTGGGCTGTAAATATTGGTGCTGTTGGAGCCCAAAAGCTGTCCCAGCTCTGGGATGCTCCTGCTGCTCCCAGTTCACATCCCCCGATTTTCACCCCAAAATCAGAATTATATTGGCAGAGCTGTGAGACCAGGCACCGTTTTTTTGTTATTATCCCTGTTTTACTGGGGACATAAGGATGTGTACACATTAAACCCCTGGAAGTGACCAAGGCCAGGCTGGAGGGGGTTGGAGAACCTGGGATAATGGGATAAATAATTACATAATTAATAATAAATAAATAATAATAATATATTTTTTAAAATTAATATAAATTTAAATATTTAAATCATATTTATGTAATAAATCACATAATTTAATGTACACATTAAACTCTGGGAAGTGACCAAGGCTGGGCTGGAGGGGGTTAGAGAACCTAGGATAATGGGATAAATAATTACATTAATAATACTAATACTAATACTAATAATAATAATAATAATAATAATAATTTTTAAATTTAAATTATATTTCTGTAATAAATTACATAATTTAATGTACACATTAAACCCCTGGAAGTTCCTGCCCATGACAGGGGGTGGAATGGGATGAGCTTTAAGGTCCCTTCCAACCCACCCTCTCAAGGATTCCATGACAGATCTTCCCAAAACCCTGCAAACCCCAGGGCAGCACCAAACAGAGGCTCCCACATCTCATTCAGCCTTTGGAAAGGCACCCCTGGGTGCTGGGGGTCCCTGGGGCCCTGGGGAATCTGCTGGCACCCCACAGGACCCACAGCAGGCTGGGCGGGCACTGTGAGACCCAAACCCTTTGGCACACCTCAGACCAACACTTGGCACGGCCTTTAAACAGGTCAGCAGTGGCAGAGATTTCCAAATGCAGCTGGGAAAGGGGCTGGAGGGTTTGGATTCACTCTGAAGGGAATAAATCCATTGCTGCACACCAGCAAAGGGGTTTTCCCCTGTGTCACCCAAGGATGGTGACAAAATCTCTCAATTTGATCCCTTTTCCTGTGCTGATCCCACCCAGCCAGAAGTTCCTTGGATCCTCAAATCCTCCTGCAGCTCTGTGAGTGCCACTCTGTCACTTTTATTCATTTACTTGGCATTTCATCCCCTTTCTCCTCCTTCCCTCGCTGGCAGGGAGCCCCTGCCTTCTATTTTTATCATCAGGAGTTGGCTCTGCCATGAAAGTGGGACCTCACAGGAGCAACCCCTGGATCCAGAAAAGGGGAGAGGGAAAAATAAACATCCATCTCACCCTGTGCCAGCACTGGGACAGGGCTGGATTTCATGGAGGAGGGAAAAGTCAAACCAGGGCTGTGCCAGCTTCATGCTGAGAGTGAGATTTCCCCCACTTGCTATTTCTTGGGGGGATTTTGTGATGAAAACACAGCATGGTGATGCAGATCCCAGTGATTTATGTGGAGTTCTCCTCCAAGGAGGATTTTCCACTTGGCCAGACCGGGCAGTGCTGAGGAGAAGGGCTTGGAGGGGTTTGGAAAGAGGAGCTGCCAGGGAACTGGGAGCAGGTGCCGCAAAACACCTTCAGTCAGGCCCCAAAGGGTCACCTTATCCCAGGCTTGGGGCACAGGATGGGGACATGGGGCCTCCAGGTGCCTTTAGTGTCCCCAAGGTGCAGCCACTGTCACCAGCCCCATTCCCAGAGTCCTGACCCCAGAGAAGCAGGAGGGATCCAGCTGGATGAGGCTCTGCAGAGCTTTTGCACATCACTGAGGTCCAAAATATCCCAGGTTTACTTTAGATCCTCCGTGTTGACGTTCCCCATGTTCCCAGGGAAGCTTTGGGAGGTGTTTGGGAACACAGAACCCCTTGCAAGGGCTGCTCACAGCTCAAACCCTGAGCTCTTTGGGCAGGGCATCCCACCAGGCTTCCCACAGGATCCTGATGGTCCCAGCTCCCAGGTTTTGGGTGTGGTGTCTCCAGGGAAACCCCAAATAACATCCCCCAGTGTCCCCCATCCCCCTTCCCTGGGAAATATCTGGGATGGAGGTGGGGAAAGGTGGCAGCAATGTGGGAATGGGTTTATTCTGCCCTGCTGGGTTGATCCTGACTGAGGATTCAGGGGATTGGAAAAATGAAACATCACGGTGGTGGTGGGGCTGGAAGGAGCAGCCATCCCATCCCATCCCACCCCATCCCATCCCATCCCATCCCATCCCATCCCATCCCATCCCATCCCATCCCATCCC
>JAWMQZ010000021.1:1244403-1255557 GCA_035584835.1 Tangara arthus | reverse complement strand
CCAGTGAGACTGGCTCAGCAATTCTTTTCTTCTATATCAAAACTTGCTTCCATCTCTATTCCTTCATCAGACTCTACGTTTAAAAATCTTTCTGCTAAGCACACATATCTGTGGGACTTTCTTGTCAAACTTTCGTCCTTCCCAACATGTCATCTTGTGCTAAGCCCCTGCCATGGGCAGGGACACCTTCCACTGACCAGGTTACCCAGAGCCTGGCTGTGAGCAGTTCCAGGGAGCTGTTCCCAGGCACCGATGCCCAGAGGGGTTTTGCTGTGCTTCCAACTGGGAGCAGCAGAGCTCAGCACCTCGCCCAGACATCAAAGTCATCCCTTCCCTGCCTGAGGAGCCTGTGTGAATCCAGGATGACGTGCAGAGACACAGGACAGAGCCTTGGGAAGTGGGGCAAACCTGGAGCATCCCTTTGTGTCTGTTGTTGAAGACCCTGCCTGCCAGCAAGCCATAGTGACCCCTGAGCTGTCACTCCCTCCACCAGCCCCTCCACCACACATTTACTGCTCCTAAACCCCTGGAACCCCCACACCACTGCAGGCAGGGCCCCCTCACCACATCCCTCTTGTCTCAGCAGAGACAGGAGGTAAGTGTCTCTTTATTTATTGAAGATGTTTGTACACGGCAGCTGGGAAAGGTCAGCCTGGAGCCGTGCTGTCCCGGGGGGGAGGCGTTTTCATTATCCCCTACTCAGGTTGCTTGTTAAGGCCATTTAGCATGGCAGTCTGATGTGTCACCAGCAACCTGGTGCCATCTCCCCCTTGCTGCTCCTCTCCCCTTCCTCCTTCCTTCTCCCATTGCCATTTTTTTCTTTACCCTCTTTCCTAAGGAACAACTGCCTTTCTAGTCATTTTGGGGTGTTTCTCCCTTTTTTTGAGTGTTATTTTGCTCTGAATGCTGACACCCTTGTCCAGGCACTGTCAGAAGCAATCACAGCTCTGATCAACTCACGCCTCTGGGAAGTGGTGCCTCTTTTTGAAGTCAGGACATATTAAGATAGAAGTTGTCAATAAATTACAGCCCTGGTGGTGGCATGAGGAGAGGCAGAAAAGGAAAACCATGTCACTTGGGGAAAACAGAGCCCAGCTTCTGTAATGCCTGGCTGAGGCTGTGTGTAAAGAGCATGGAGCATGTACGGTGAGGGGACAAGGGAGGCGCAGCAGGAGCATTCTCCCCGAGGGCATCCCCTCCCTGTGGGTGACAGGTGGCACTTGGAGACACGGGAACCCCCATGCTGTGCATCACAGCAGGCTCCTGGGGCCGTGCATCCCACGGGGACAGCAGACAGTCTCTCCCCACTGGGCTCTTCACCTCTTTTTCTCCCCACTGCAGGAGCATGAGGCTGCTCTGTCCCTCTCCAGCCTTGGGGTGAAGCTCCCCAATGCCAGCCTGAGGACAGCAGAGCTGAGCTTCCCAGGGGTGTGTGGGGACAGCTACTGCATCCCACCCCAGCCCTTGTTTCCCTGCTTCCCTTTGGACTCCCCAGCCCATGCTGCTTCCCAGCTCTCCCAACCCTGTGCAATGTTTTGTTCTCATCAGCTGTTGCTGGTTACCTGTTGGCAAAGGAGGGGTGTGAGGAGAGGTGTGGAAGGAGCTGTCCCCATGTCTTGGCATCTTTTTGGGTCACTGTGACCCCGAGAATGTTAAAAGTCTCTTAAAGGTTGTTTATTGTTCCTTATCTAGAAAAATTTTCCCCTGCCCTGCCAAGGTCCATCCAGCAGGACAGTTCCAAGCACACTGCCTGCCCCCGGGGCAGTGTTATGTCTTTGTACTAAAAACTACGTGTACAATGTTTACAATTACTTCCCAATACCTATCACCTGTGTTAGACAGTGAGCTTCTACTCTAAACCAATCTGCAAGTGCCACCATCACAGCAGAAGATGGAGGCCAAGAAGAAGAAGAAGGAGAAAGGTTGGACACACCCAGATCCCTCCATCTTGCCTCCTGAACCCCCATACCAAAACCCCTAAAATCTACTTTTCCACCCCATGATAACTTCACTGTTATTCTACTTAAACTGTTGTGGCTTGCTGATCTTCATACAAGGTTGGTAATTTGCTCCACGGGTCATAATCAAAACCACAGGGGCATTTTGGGCTCTGTGCCAGGGTCCCTGAGCCCCCTGGCAGGGGTCTGGGCTGCTCAGGGCAGCCAGAGGGATGTCCTGGGTCCTGACAGTCTTGGGGCCCTTTGCCTCTTCAGGAGTTCCAAGGGCTCCCCAGAGCTTTCCCTTCCCAAATCTCCTCCTGTTCCCTGCACCCAGAGCCTCGTCCTTGCCACGTTCCTTGTCCCTGTTCCTCCTCACCCCCCTGGCAGCGCCGATTTGCACAGTTAATTTATCAGTTCCATAATGGCATCCCGGGGAAGGGCGAAGCGAGGCCAGCACTGAGCCAGCTCGACTTTATATACATCTCACCCAGAGTAAAAATGTCATGTAAGATTTACTCAACATGCATTTTATCAAAGTGCTCAAGCGCTGAAGTAAAAGGGCTTTTAGTTCCAGCAGATTGAAGGGGGTGGCATGTGGGGAAGGAGGAGAGAACGGATGGATTTGAGCTCTGCCAGAAGCTCTTGTTGCTTTTGCATCAACATCTTTATTTTCCAAGAGAGGATTTAAGACCTTGTTGTGTATAAACAAGCGAGACTGGAGGAACTTGAACGGTGAGGAACTGTAAAAGGTTATACTGAAAAATGCTCTTAGTCTGCATGAAATAAGATTCTTCCTGGAAACATGACACTGAACATTGAAGGGAGGGGGAGGAATAGCTGTTAAATGGCTAGAGAAAAGGGGTTACAAATTAAATATAATAAAAAGAATCCTTTTGAATGAGATCTTAATTTAACCTCAACATCATGACCGTATATTTCAGGAAATTAATCCCTTGGCCTCCAATAAATCCAAAGTATAACACAACCACTTACGGTTCAGCAATGGGCCATTAGCATGGGCTCCTGCTAAACCACCAGAGCCATCATTCAGGAATGTGCTGAATTCCCATCGGGGCTGGGCTGGCCCTGGCACCGGCCTCGGGAGTACTGGGGGGCTGCCGGGTTCCTCCCCACCCATCCCGACCCGCTCCTTGTCAGGGATCACCTGGGGCAGGATGCTCCCCACCTATCCCAACCCGCTCCTTGTCAGGGATCACCTGGAGCGGGATGCTCCCCACCTATCCCAACCTGCTCCTTGTCAGGGATCACCTGGAGCGGGATGCTCGGGATGCTCGGGGATGCTCGGAGATGCTCGGGATGCTCGGGATGCTCGGGATGCTGGGGCCGCGTTTGTGGGAGCACAGAAGTGCAGGACAAACCTTTTGTGGGAGCACAGAAGTGCGGGAGAAACCTTTTGTGGGGGCACAGAAGTGCGGGAGAAACCTTTTGTGGGGGCACAGAAGTGCAGGAGAAAGCTCCCTGCCAGCCTCTGGGAGCTGCTGCTCGGCGCTGCCAGCTTGGCACCGGCCTCTCCTCCTG
The DNA here is from genome assembly GCA_035584835.1 of Tangara arthus. Lineage (NCBI taxonomy): Eukaryota > Metazoa > Chordata > Aves > Passeriformes > Thraupidae > Tangara > Tangara arthus. Next base: position 1,252,078 of record JAWMQZ010000021.1, on the reverse strand, counting down.
CATATGCCCCAAGACAGACGAGGCAAGGAGCTCCTAATGAGCCGGGGGTGTAACCCTGCTCTGAGAGGGAACATATGCCACCGCAGCTCCCTTGGCACCGGCTCCTGGAGCTGCCTGCTGCCAGGGAATGCTCGTCCCAGCCAGCCCGCAGCCAGCCGGGGCTCTGAGCGGGAGCACACGGCCCAGGTGAGGAGCTCTGGAGCTCTGCAGGGTTCCCTGAGCCTGCTGGAAGAGCTGCTTCGTGTCAGGGGGTTCCTCCTGGAGACACAGCCCTGCAAACCCACGGGGATGCCGAGGAGCAGGGGGGTCTGCGTGGTAAAGGGGACATTGAGGGATCTGGGTGGTAAAAGGGATATCAAGGAGCTGGTCTGGGTGGTAAAGGGGACATTGAGGGATCTGGATGGCAAAAGGGATATGAAGGAGGGGGTTTCTGTGGTAAAAGGGATATCGAGGAGGGGGTCTAGGTGGTAAAAGAGACATCGAGGAGCAGGTCTGGGTGGTAAAGGGGACATTGAGGAACAGGGGGGATTTAGGTGGTAAAGGAGACATCAAGGATCAGGAGGATCGGGGGGGATCTGGGTGGTAAAAGGGACATCAAGGAGCAGAGGGGGTCTGGGTGATAAAAGGGATATCAAGGAGCAGGTCTGGGTGGTCAAAGGGACATCGAGGAGCAGGTCTGGATGGTCAAAGGGCTCCTTATAAACAGCAGCCACCCCTTGTGACATCAACCCTGGGGACAGGGACACCAGGGCCCCAGCCGGGCTGGAATCAGAGCCAGCCCCCTGTCCCAGCTGCCCTTCCAGGAGGAGGAAGGATCTGGAGTGGGAGTGTGTCTGTCCCAATGGACAGCCCTGCAGAGCTGGCTCGAGCTGGAGATGACATTCTGACAGGCAGGAGAAACCAGCTGCCCATCAGAAAGTGTTTTTGTCAACAGCACAAGCGCAGGGCAGAGCCCCAGCCCTGAGTCCCAGAGCATCCCAGGAAGCAGGCACAGGAAAAGAGGCAGAAGTGCAGCTTTTGGTGGGGAATCACAATCAGACGGGCAGGAGGCAGGGAATGGCTGGAGCTGGGGTAGGGTGGATATTGGGAAGAGGTTCTCCACCCAGGGGGTGCTGGGCACTGCCCCGAGGCTGCCAGAGCTCCAGGAGTGTTTGGAATATGCTCCCAGGGATGCCCAGGGTGGAGCTGGTGGGGGATGTTGCCCTGACTTTTTAATATTTTCTAAGCCTTCTGATGGTGACATTCTTGTAGCGAACTTTCTCACACACTTTATAACTATAACAAATAACTTTATATAACTTTATAACAAATAACTCCTTGTTTTGCATTCCTTTATAGAAGAAAAAAACTCGATAGACTGTTAGTTTGTCCAGTGTCATTGGCGAGGTGGCACTGTCACCCTCCAACCCACTGCCACTCTTAGAAAACTATAAATGTTAGAATAAAAAAATAAACTCCCCTTTTTTCTTCACCTTGAGAACAACAGCATGCATTTGTGTTTTTCCGTGTCCAACAGCGACAGGGGGGTCTGGGCTGGATGATCCCTGGGGGTCCCTCCCAACTTGGGCTATTCCCTGACCCCACAGGGCCATCCCCGGTCATTCCCTCACCCCAGCACACCCCTTGCACAGGGGGCACCCCCTTGGGGCTCACACCACCCTGACCCTTTCCCTTCCCAAACCAAGGGCAGGATCTCCCTCCCAGGGCCGCACAGGGGCTCCCCACGTGCCAGGGGAAGGTGGGAAGCAGGGCAGCTCTGTTTTCCCAGGCAGCCCCAGGTTCCCCTCGGTGCCCAGCACAGTTCCCCATCGCGGATGCTGCGCCTGGGGCAGGGGAAGCTGCTCTGAGCTGCAGCTCCAGCAGAGCAGCTGGAACAGAGCTGGGCCCGCTGGGAGCCCCTCCATTGATGGGCTTACAAGAGATGAAATATTCAGGAGGATTAAGAATTTGGAGGAGGTGGAAATCAAAGTGAAAAGGAAAACAAGCAAAAACAGCTTAATCTGGCCTCGGAGCGCTAATTGTCACTGGGATTGGGGCTAAAACAAACACAGCACAACGAGCTGCCAGCTTGAAAGGGGAAGGAAGAGGGTGAAGACGTTCCCATCGCATCGAAAGCAGCGTTTGTTTTGTCCTCGAAGCCACAGCCCTGTCCCTGTCTCCTGTCCCCTGTCCCCTGCCCTGGCTGTGACCTTCAGGGAACGAGTGCCCAGGTGGAGTCCCCACCCCTGGAGGTGCCCCAGGATGGCCTGATCAAGACACGGTGACAAGGTGGGCACAGCATGGATTCGATGACCTTGGAGGGCTTTTCCAGCCTCAGTGACTCGGTGATCCTGCCCGGGCAGGGCTGTGTTCACCATCTGTATGATGCCACCACAAACACCCCAAACGCCCCAGAGCAGCCCCCCGGGCCTGCAGCCCCCTCTGCTCCCTCTCCTGGCTCGCAGAGCCCCGGGGCTGAGGCTCACAGGGAGATTCTCTCAGCCCCAGCTCAGTTATCCAACACTGCAATTTAAGTTGACAATTACATGGTAACCGACTTGCACACAGAAAGAGGCTCTGGAAGTATTCCCAGAATACAGAAGTCTGACAGTATCCACCCAATTTGTTGCAACAACAAAGAATACTGGAATATGTCCTTTCATTTGGCAGAGGACTCTTTTATTTTTTAAGGCTAGGTGGGGAAATTTAGCCTGCTATTTAGGGAGCGTGTTGTGCCTTGAGAGTGACAAGCCAAGAGTTTCACTCGAAAGCCAAACTCCAACACAAATTGCAGCCTGCCACCCAAGGAAAGGAATCAGTGGGATGCATCTGTTGTGGGGGGCTGTGCCTGGGGAAGGTGCAGAGCTCCCTTACGTGTCCTCCCTCTCTGCAGGAGCTCCAGGAAAGGGAGCACCCAGCTGTAAAAAAAATCCCTTCTTCAAAATGTCTCTGTCCATGGCAAAGGTGGATGGTGAGGGTGGTGAGACCCTGGCACAGGTGCCCAGAGCAGCTGTGGCTGCCCCTGGAATGTCCCAGGCCAGGCTGGATGGGGCTTGGAGCAGCCTGGGATGGTGGAAGGCGTCCCTGCCATGGCAGGGGTGGGATGGGATGGGATTTAAATCCCTTCCAAGCCAAAGCACTCTGGGGCTCTGGATTCCACGTGGGACCTGTGCTCTGGAGCAGAGCCTGGCTGGGGATGCCCAGCTCCTGCCTCCCAGCCCTGCTCCTGCCCTTTAATCACCCTCAGGCCTGGCTGCAGGAGGCTGGAGGGAAGGAAGTGGTTTGTGGAATGGTGGCAGCGCTGAGCCGGCTCAGAATGTGGCCGTGGCTTGAGGTTTGTGCCCTGGAACGCTGACTAATTTCCACCAGAAACAAGACCACAGGAATAAAACACCATCCCGAGAAACGGCCATGTGTCACCAGCCTCTGACACGGAGCCCCAGGGGCCTGGGGTGACCTGGGGGTGCCCAGGGCTGGGTCCTGGGCTCAGCATCCCCCCTGCACAGCCAGCACCAGCTCTGGGACCTGTGCCAGCCCCTGTCACCAGGGGAGCTTTGGGGCTCTGTCCCCAAAGAGCCCTGCAGTTACACAGGGCAGGGGGCACTGGTAGGGTCTGGGGGGCTCTGGGCACCAGGGCCAGGCTGGGTTCAAGCCCTGGCACCAAAACCATCCCCAATAACACACGGGGTTGGTGGGAAGGGCTCGGGGACCACACAGGCACCACAGGCCCGCTGCAGGCTGCTCACCACCCCCAGTGCTGCTCAGGGTCGGGAGCCAGGTGCCCCCAGAGCCCCGGGCACGGCCCTGTGCCAGCAGCCAGGATGGCACAGCTCCCCAGAACCAGCCCCGGGCTGGGCTCACACCGCAGCGCCGCCTCTCCCCCTGCCAGGGCTCTGCTGGCAGCACCATCAGCAGGAGAAAAGTAATTAGGTGGTAGAAAAACATGAGAGAGAGAGAGAGCAGAGCGTGTTTTGGGGGGAGATGTTATCTGTGGTGCTCCCGGGAGCTTTGGCAGGTTTGGGATGTTTCACCGGGGCACCGCAGCACCGGAACAAACCCTGGGCTGCCAGGGAGAGCCACATCCCTGCCACCAGAGAGGCTGGCTGGGCTCCATTGCCAGCTGGACGCCAACACAGACACTCACATGCAGCCTTTTCCCACCCAAAGCCTCCCCCAGCAGCAGCAGCAGCAGCAGCAGCAGCAGCAGCAGCAGCAGCAGTGAATCCCTGTGTGCAGAGCCAGAGCCATCTCCAAGGGGCTCCGGGGCAGGAATAGCAGCACCCACCCGGAGCTGGAGCTGGGAGCTGCTCCGTGCCAGCAGCACTGCTGGAGCTGCTGCAGCACCACGTGCAGCTCTCCCCAGCCAGGGACTTGCTCCTGGCTCGGTTGATCCAACCTGTGCCCCGAGTTGGCTCGGCAGGAGCAGCACCCACTTCAAACACAGACTGGGCTGGGCTGGGCTGGCATTCACTGCCAGCAGCGCTGCCCCGGGACCAGCACCGAGCCTCTCCCTCCCTCCCGCCTGCCTTCCTCTTTCTTAACCTTTTTGGCTCCTTTATTAACGCAACTGAACAGTTTAGAGGGGGGTTTTTTTCCCTCCCCCCTCCTCCTGTGTGGCTCTGGGTGTAATCTGCCTTGAATATTTGATGTGGAGTCTCTGGTGAGAGCGAGTGGGGTTTTTTATGGGCGCTGGAGGAAAACTCTTGCAAGGCAGAAGTGGTAATGAGCACCCCTGAGTACCCTCTCGCTTTCACAACCGCCTGTCTTTAAAAATGAGCAGGAATTGGGCAAGTGGTTCTCATGTGGGAGCGGCGCTCCCAGCCCTGCTCTGCCTTCCAGGAGCTGCAGCAGCCCAGCAACACTTGTTTATTCCAATTGAAGCTGACACCAGCAGCAGGCCAGACCAACCAGACGAGCTCGTGTGTGTCCTGCTTTATTTCCAGCCCGGATTAACAGCATCTCCTTAATTCCTAATGGCCCGTTCTGGGACTCGCAGGCGCTGTTCAAACACCAGCCCGGGCTGTGGCACTTGTGTCCCTGCTCCTCCCCTGCGTCCCCTCCGTGCCCAGCCCGTGATTTCCCTCCCAGCCCAATTACACGCCATGAACTCCTGGGAAGCTTTTCATCACACCCACACGCTTTTTTTTTTTTTTCCACATCCAGGTCTCTGAATTTAACACAGCAGACACGATTCCTCTCCTTTTCAAAGGCACAGTATTCCCTTTCATTTCCAGCCCTCTGTACACCATAACCCTGAGCAAACTCTGCAGGAGCTGCTCGGCACCGCTGTGGCTCCAGGCTGGGAAAACAGAGGGGAGAGTCCTGGGGGGGCCTGCTGGTCCCCAGAGTCTGCCCCCAAAGCACACACCTGTGGGGCACCTGGCCAGGCTGCCAGGGCTGGGCTCTGGCAAGGCTGATGGGGTGGAGGTTGGGGTGATGATCTCTGGTGTCGGAGCTCCCTGTGCCTGCAGCAGGGCCCTGCACCCCAACAGGACCAGCTGGACCCTGACAGGACCACCTGCAGCCACACAGGGTCACCGACATCCCAACAGGACCACCTGCACCCACAGAGGGTCACCTACATCCCTATAGGACCACCTGCACCCACACAGGGTCACCTACATCCCTATAGGATCACCTGCACCCACACAGGGTCACCTACATCCCAACAGGACCACCTGCACCCACACAGGGTCACCTACATCCCAACAGGATCATCTACATGCCAACAGGATCACCTGCACCCCAACAGGAGTTCCTACACGCCAATAGGACCCCCTGCACCCCAAGAGGACCCCCTGCACCCCAGTAGGAGCTCCTACACCCCAGTAGGATCACCTGCACCCCAAGAGCACCCCCTGCACCCCAACAGGAGCTCCTACACCCCAATAGGATCCCCTGCACCCCCAGAGGACCCCCTGCACCCCAGCTGGTGCCACCCAGGTCCCACAGCCATGGGATCTGGGATCCCCCGGGAGCAGCAGGGTCCCACCAGGCAGGAAGGCCGGGGCAGGGCACGGGCAGCAGATGCTGCTGCAGGGCCGCGTCCCATTCCCAGGGACAATGGCAGAGCAGGCACCGAGAGGGAGGAGAGGCCAGTCCCAGTGGGACAAGCACGGCATGGCTGGGATGCTGCAGAGCCGGTCCCTGCCCGTGCCAGCTACAGGAACTGCTGGAGACGGGCCCGGTGCCCGTGGGGATGCCCGGCTGGGCAGCCAAGCCCAACCCCGAGCTCTGCGAGGGCCAGGGGTCCCTTTGGGGCCGGCAGGCTCTGATTGTCCTGGGGAGGATTAGGGAGCTGATTAGTGCAGCTCGGGCTTTGTGCAGGAGCAGCCCCGGTGCCTCCTCCTTCCTGTGCCCTCAGCCAAGCGAGACCCGGCCGGGCTTTCCAGCTGCTCCCAACAAAGCCGGGCTCAGCTGGGCCAGGGCTCGCTCCGGGAGCTCCAGGAAGCCCCTGCAGAGCCCCGGGGTCACGCTCGGTGCCCACAGCCCCTCAGGGATGGGGAAAGGGGCATTCACAGCCCCCGTGCCCAAGGAAAAGGGCATTTCAGCACCCCACTATCTGCTGGGAGGCACAGGGGATCCAGGAGCTCCTGGGATGGGCTGAGGATCATTTCCTTCTCCCAGTGACAAGGCCACGTTGGACGGGGCTTGGAGTGACCTGGGAGAGGGGGAGATGTCCCTGCCCAGGGCAGGAACACAAACACGTGTTTGGGATTTAAGGTCCTTTCCCACCCAAACCGTGCCAGGATTCTGATTCCGTGTCCAGCACTCTCAGTGCCAGCTGCCCCCTGCTCGCCCCGTGACCCAGGCCGGGCTGGCAGCTGAGGGGACACCAGGGCTCAGCCAGGCTCTCAGCAGATCCAGCACCTTGCAGAAACGTGGGAAGGAGATTTGGTTTCCCCCGAGCTTCCTCCAGCCCCTCCCTGCTGAGCTGCAGCAGGATCAGAGAACATTATTAAAATAGTGTCATGTTACCTATCAATAATAAATGACCAGAATAAATTCACTGCTCCCTGCCTAATAACCCTGCTGGATTTCCATACCAATATCTGCACAGAAATGGGTGCTCCTTCCAGCAGCCCTTCAGGTGGGCACCAGGGCCACATCTCAAACACAGCCCAGGAGGACCCAGCCCAGCTTTCATGGGAAATTATTTTTTCCTGCTGCAGAGGCAGGAAGGGGAATTTGGCACTGATGAAATGAATCCAGTATCAGTGACGTGCTCACGTTCAGATGCAGCCCAAGCATCTCCACCCTGGTATTTGCACTGGAGGTGCAGCCCCGGCAGATCCCTGCAGATCCCTTGGCCAGCAGCACCCCAGGATCCATTCCCAGGGATCTGGGGCCAGCAGGGATGCAGCAGAACAGCAAAGCTGCCCCGGGCTTCCCCAGCTCACAGGGGGCTGGGGCAGCGTCCCCAAGGCAAAGGATGGAAGGGAGGCACTGAAACCCTGCAGAGCAGCTGTGCTGGGAGAGACTGGGCCATACTGGGAGAGACTGGGTCATACTGGGAGAGACTGGGCCGTGCTGGGAGAGACTGGGCCATACTGGGAGAGGCTGGGCCATACTGGGAGAGGCTGGGCCATATTGGGAGAGACTGGGCCGTGCTGGGAGAGGCTGGGTCATACTGGGAGAGACTGGGCCGTGCTGGGAGAGGCTGGGCCATACTGGGAGAGGCTGGGCCGTGCTGGGA
>JAWMQZ010000021.1:1231069-1244111 GCA_035584835.1 Tangara arthus | reverse complement strand
GGGCTGTGCTGGGAGAGACTGGGCCGTGCTGGGAGAGACTGGGCTGTGCTGGGAGAGACTGGGCCGTGCTGGGAGAGGCTGGGCCGTGCTGGGAGAGACTGGGCTGTGCTGGGAGAGACTGGGCCGTGCTGGGAGAGACTGGGCCGTGCTGGGAGAGACTGGGCTGTGCTGGGAGAGGCTGGACCATGCTGCCCCTCAGCCCTGCTGATCCCAGACCCCTGCCAGGGGCTCTGCTCCTTCCCAAGCTGCCTGAGCTCAGCTGGCTCTGCTGGTGCCCCCGGCCCCAGGGGCTGTGCTGCAGCTGAAGCTCCTGCAGGGTGATGGAGCCATACTTGGGTGGGTGGGAGGTGCCCCTCAGCCCAAGAAATCCCCTTTTGTACCACTGCCAAGTGGGACAGAGCAAGAGGCCAGCACAAACAGCCCCTGGCAAGGCCCAGCTGCCCTCTGCCCTCCTCTCATGGCACAGCCTGTGCCAACCCTGCTGTGCCCTGCACGGGGGTGGTGAGGCAGGGCCAGCACCCCCCAATACCCACATGGGGATGTGACCCAGAGCCCCACATGGGGCACAGACAAACCCTGGTTCATCCTCCCTGCCCAGGAGCGCTGAGGGCAATGCCACACCTGGCTGGGGATGCCCAGCTCAGGATCTGTCCTGCCCCAAGAGCAGCAAACCCAGGGCAGAGGGTTGGTGCTGCAGGGTGGGTGCCAGCAGCCCTGGCTCCTGCCGTGCTGCCCAGCGTGCCAGGGGGCTCTGCGTGCCTTTCATTTGGCTTTTTCAACATGTCAAAGCAGACTGCTTCCCTCCCAGCGCTCTCAGATGTGGTCGGATTGTTTTCGCCAAAACTTCCCAAATACAAAGTTTCAACCTAAAGCAGACGCTGCCCACAGAAAGCTTTTCCCCCCGAGCTAACTGTAAAGTTATAAGCAAATAAAACTGGATTTAATAATGGGAAATATTCCTCATTCTTGTGCATACGCCTCTGAAGTCAAACCACCCTCGTCGAAGACGTCCCTCTCCAGCAAAGGGGGTCTGTGCTGGATGCTCGGTGCTCTTTGGACCAAAGCACATGGAAAACTGGGTTTGTTTCCCTTCATGTGGGCACAGCCTCCTGGTAGTATTTAAATCTCCTTCCCTTAGAGTCTCAGCAATACCAAGGAGCTGCTTTGTTGCAGCCTTTTTCCAAGAGCTGCCCGAGCCAGTCTCTCCCAGCACAGCCCAGCCCTTGGGTCTGCCAGCATCCCAAACCCCACGGGCAGCCCATGGGCACAGCAGGATCCTGGCCCAGTTTGCAGTCAAAAACCAGCAGTGAGGGGTCTGGGGGCACCTGGCAACTGCTGCAGGAGGGGGTGGCAGGAGGGCACTGTGCAAATACCCAGCAGAGCAGGCAAAGGGCACCCCCTGGCACGTCCCACCCCACCTACCCACCACCACTGCCGCGGCCAGCAAGGCTTGGTACTGCCACAGCCCTCAGCCCCCCAAGCTCTTTGTTCTTCTCATCTATAACCTAATTAAACCCGACTGAGGCCGGGTTTCACATCCTGTGCCTCTTTCCATGCTGTAAATCACAAGAGAAGCAGCCCCGGGTGCAGAAGCAGAGTCAGAGGCACAGCAGCCATGCAAACATCCAGGGGCAGCTTCTCACGCCAGGCCAGGCCCTTCCCGAGGGCTGCTAGTGAAACTGCAGCTTGGGATGACACAGCCAGGTCCTGCCAGGCTCCCACAGGAGTGGGCAGGACCGGGCAGGAACACAAACACGTGTTTGGATGTGTTTGGGAGGCCCCGGAGCTGCTGCGGTTTGTGACGGGACCTTGCGCAAGCGGCACGGCCGGGCGTGGTGGGGTTTGTCCCCAAGGCCACCCTGCGCCCCTCGCTGTGGGGCTGTGGGAAGGGCACCCCGAGGTGCCCCAGGCACCCGCGGAGGGGCTGCCAGGCTGCTCCCAGCCCCAGGCATCCCCGTGCCCCTCCAGTGCCACCCAGGCACCGGGCTGGGCTCCCTCTGGGGTTTCACAGCTCGAGGTTTTCACCAGAGCATGAGGTTTACCAAGGGGGTTGGAGACAGGAAAATCAGCAGGAAGATAAAAGTCCACTTCAATCAAGCACAGTGTACAGACAAATCTCTCCCAGGACGTGAGGAGGGAGGAAAACCAACAGCGCTCCGGGCTGTTTTTCTCTCCCAGGATCCGGAGCAGTGGAGAGGGCCACAGCCAGCCGGAGCAGCGCTGCACTCACCAGGTGCCTTGGAAATCTGGGATGGGAACGGCACTTTGCCTCAATCCATAGAGCCTCCAGCTCCTCACCCTGCACCCCTGGGCTAGTGGGACCGAGCTGAGCCCAAGCTGCTGGAGGTGGCACTGGTGCAGGTCCTCGTGCCCCCAGACCCGGGCGAGGGGACACGGCGAGGTCCAAGGTTCAGTGTGATGGCACAGCCCTGCTGATTGTCACAAACAGAGCCCTCAGAGACACCCCGGGCTCCTTTCAGCCCAAAACCAACACCAGAGGCAAGAAGAGCTCACCTGACATGGGGACACCTCACACCTTGATCCAGGAGGCCACGCGTGCCTGGAGCGTGTCCAGCAGGACACACCTCCAGCTGTGGCGAGGAGGAGGAGGAGGAGGAGGTGTGTGGCTGAGGAAGGACACAGAACACTGCCAGTTCTGCCTCTCTGACACTCTTTGTCTCACTCCTTCCCCATCCCATCCAGCTCATGCTGCTGCTCTGCCAGGAGCCTGGGGGAAGGTCGGGCTCCGTGACCCCACATCAAGGCACCTCCCAAACCCGGGAGTTTCTTATTCTCCCTGATCGGCTGTGATCCCTTACAGACATTCCCTGTACCCTTCCATCTTACACAGCTCTTCCCTGCCAGCCGGGGAGGTGCTTTGAGCTGCTGCCTCTGGTTTAAATGGAGGATCAGAGGCGCAGGGTGGGGAAGTGACAAATCTGCCGTTTCCCCAGGAGCACAGCACCAGCCTCCCAGCAAAGCTCCTCTCCCTGAAAGGGAAGAGAAGGAAAAGAGCAACGCTTCAGAAATCAGAGCCTCCTTTGCAGGGATTTAAAAGGGAAAAGATGCAAAGCACGCTGTGAATTCCCCTCTGTGCAGGCAGGGCTGTGGAGGTGAGAGCACAGTGCCTGACAAAGCAGCACAGCACAGTCCCTGCTCTGGAACACCCGCTGGAGCCTGGAGATCCATCCATTCCCACACTGGAGCCTTTGGGAGCCTTGGCAGGGACAAGATCAGCCTCATCCCAAATTCCTGGATCCCTCTGGAGCTGCCGAGGGTGATCACCATGGCCCAGCCCCAGCCTTGCCCGGGCACTGAGGGTGTGTGGAGCCCCTGGGGAAGAGGGGACCAGGGGGCAGAAGGGGCTGGGATGAGCTGAGGGATGACAGCCAAGGGCAGCCCCAGGGATGGGGGACACGGGGAAGTGTCACCTGGACACTGCACGAGCCACCCTGATGCTGGGAGGCCCCTCAGTGATTTTGCATTCTGAGCCACCCAGCACTGCAAAACAAGCCCCAGCCACGGTCCCAGCAGGAATGGGCTGCCCCATATCCCCGTCACCTCTCTGCAGGGGAGGAAAGGATTTACAGAAATCAAGAATTCTTCAAGCCTGGGAATAATGTATCAATCAACAGCCTCTTCTTTTGGGCTCACCGAGTGCCATTCAAAGCACTCAGAAAAAAACAGTGATTCATCTGTGGTGTTACTGTTAAAACCCACACCAAGGTGCTTTTGACAAATATCAAGTGCTCTGAGGAAGAGCATCAGGAATAAAGACCTTAAAAAAAATTAGTATTTCTTTCAAAGGAGGGCTGATTTCTTACATTTTAATCCTAACAATCCATAGTCAGAGAGCCCAGAGGAGGCCATGGGCAGGCCCTGGCACAGGGTGCCCAGAGTTGTGGCTGCCCCTGGATCCCTGGCAGTGTCCCAGGCCAGGCTGGATGGGACCTGGAGCACCTTGGGACAATGGGAGGTGTCCCTGCCACGGCAGGGGTGGCACTGGAGGGGATTTAAGGATCCCATCCCATCCCAGGATTGATTCCCAGCAGCGTGGGGGCTCCTGTGAGCGCTGCCCAGCTGGCAGGGAGGGATGCAGGAGATGTTCCTGCACCTCTGGAGCTCCCCACGTGCTGCTGAGCCCCTGGCACAACCAGGAACACCCAGGATCTGGGATCAGGCCCAGGAGCAGGCGCTGCACAAGCCCTCATCTCCCTGCCTGGGATCCTGGCACAGGAGGGGAGCTGAGAATCCAGAGGGCTCCAGGATCCCTCCACAGCACAGGCAGCCCCAAATGCTAATGCAGATGCCAAACCCTTGTAAAATGCCTGCTGAATTCTGGGGAATTAGGAAATTTCCATTTCAATTCAAATACAAATTAAACTCCAAGTTGTCATCAAAGAAAAGAAGAAGATGAGGATCAAAGTGATGCAACACTCTGGGAAAGGAAAAGATTAAAGAAAGTAAATTGAACAAGATTTTAAAGAGATATTAAAAGGTGTTAATGCAAGCTAATGCGGCTAATGAAGAGAAAGGGAGGCTATTCAATTAACATTTGCAGCAAGGAGAAGAGAGCTTTCTACACCTCCGCTACAACATCAAAGGCTGGATGCTACCTCTTATTAAAAGGGAACATAGAATATTTAAAAGGCAGAATAGATTAAAATAGATTTCAGATAATTACGTCTACCTCCATAATGGCAACAGTTTATCATTATATTCCAAAAACAAATCTAATAATATGTGCCACATACTGCGGTTAGAAACACTCTTTGAAGTGCTCCAGAAAAGCAGCAATTAAACCCGAGCACAGACGGGTCTGTGGTTCCTTGGGGCAGTGGGAGGCTCGGGATGTCCAGCTGGAGCTGGGAATGGGGCAGGATGCTCTGCAAGGAGCTGGGCTGTTTGGGTCTGTGGTTCCTGGGGCAGTGGGAGGTTCAGGATGTCCAGCTGGAGCTGGGAATGGGGCAGGATGCTCTGCAGGGAGCTGGGGTGTTCGGGCAGAGCCCAGGGGCCGTGCTGGCACAGCCCAGCCTGGCCACTCCCCTGCAGTCAGGAGCTGCCCCCCACCCCAAAATCACCTCTGACCCCACATCCCTCTGCCCTCCTGCTCCAGCAGCCGCTGGGAAGGGGAAAATCCTGGAGAGCAGCCCCAGGCAGAGCTCAGCCTGGGTACCCACAGGTGACAGCCAAAGCCTCCCCCAATGGCCCTGGTGGGGCTCTGGAGCTGCTGGCTCAGCCTGGGTACCACAGGTGACAGCCAAAGGCTCCCTGTGATGTCCCAGCAGGGCTCTGGAGCTGCTGCCAGCAGGGAGCTCCCCTGGCTCCCAGGGAACCCAGTGCTGGTTAACCCGGGAGAGGCTGGCTGGGTGGTTTCCAGCAATAATTACAGATAATTTGGGTGTTTGCAGACACCTCCAAAGCAAACAGGGCGGCCCCAGCGCAGCCCCGTGGCCCCGGGTGCTCCTCGGGTTGGGATTTCACCTGCAGGGAGCTCCTGCAGAGCTCTGCATTCCCGCAGGGATCTTTGCCATACCACACCACCAGGAAGGGACATGGCAGGCCTGAGTGCTGGGAAGAGCAGAGAGGCTCAGGGCACCCACTCAGGAGAGCAGCAGAGCCCCAAACCCAGCTCGGGAGCAGCCAGGGCAAGGCTGGAGAGCACACGGGGGGTGTGGGGTCTGTGCTGGCACCAGCTCCACACTGGAGCTCTTTGAGAGGTGTGGGCTGTGCAGGAGACAGGCCCTGGAGCCATGCCTGGGTCCCCGTGTCTCTCTGCTCCCCACGCCAGGCTGCAGCCAGGGGGAGGCAGGGAGGTGCCAAGATCCCATCCCACTGATCCCATCCCATCCCACTGATCCCATCCCATCCCACTGATCCCATCCCACTGATCCCATCCCATCCCACTGATCCCATCCCATCCCACCCCACTGGTTTGAAGGGAACGTTGCTCTCACAGCTCCCTGCTCTCCTTGGGGGCCCTTTGTTGGCTCCTCACCTGCACAAAGCTGTCAGACCTGGGCGGGTGGGATCTGGCCCTGACTGAGGGACCAGCTCGTGCTGCTGGACGTGGGCACTGCCCCTGTCCCACCCCTGCCCTTCCCTGCCCCAGCCATGCCTGCAGCAGCCCCGTCCCACAGCAGAGGCACAGGCAGCTCTGGGTCCCACCTTTCCCAGGAGCATTTCTGCCCTCTCCTGCCCTTGGACACTTCCAGCTCCCTGACCTTGCCACGGAGAGGATTCACTTGGCCAAAATCTCTTTTAGCCCTCCCAGGTGACGCTGCTGCCCCTCATTGCTTGGAGCTGCCTCCATCCAGCAGTGGATGGAGGGAGCTGTGGGATGGCTGGAACTGCGGTCCAGACCCCTCAGGGCAGGCACACCAAGGAGCAGGCGCAGATCCCTGGGAAGCTCCTGCTCTGCTCCTGCTCTGCTCTGCTGCACAGAGAGGGAGCTGCCCAAGGCACGGAGCCCCCCCAGCACTGCCAGCACTGCCAGGACCCCGAGCAGGGGGAATGGGAGGTGTCAGCCCCATCTCATCCCTATCCCTCGCCCTGCCAGGACCTGCTCCTGCCCGTCACAGCCGCTCAGCCTCAGCCCTGGCCCTGGAGCAAACGGGGGGTGAGGGAACCTGGCACGGCAGAGAAATCCTCCTGCTGCTCCTCTCTGCCTGGAATGGACACAGGGCCTGCAGGAGGGACAGCCTGCACTGCAGAGGTGCCCTGCACTGCACAGCTGCCCTGCCCCAAATCTCACTCTCTCCCCAGCTCCTGAGCGTTTCCCTGAGCTGCAGCAGTGATCCCCAGACCTGGGGCAGGAGGACTCAGCCTGCAAGAAAGGCAGGAGCTCCCCATCCCAGCCAGGGCGTGTGAAACACCCAGAATCAGCACAGCTGTGGTGTCACATGCCAGAGGAGCTGGAGATGCAGCAGCTCAGTGGCTCAGCGGCTCAGCATCACTCTGGGACTGGCTCAGCATCACCCTGGGACTGCTCAGCATCACTCTGGGACTGCTCAGCATCACCCTGGGAATGGCTCAGTATCACCTGGGACTGCTCAGCATCACCTGGAAATGCTCAGCATCACCCTGGGACTCCACCACACTCAGCTCCATGCTCAGCTCCACCATGGAGCTCCATCCCAGGGCAGCTGGAGCAGGCCTGGCCACCACCACCCCCAGGGATGCCCCTCCACACCCCACACCACCTGCAGAGCCTGTCCAGGCACCGCCCTGCGAACCCCTCTCACCCCTGCTTGCAGAAACCCCCCGGTTTTGGGAATCTTTCACAGGCAAATGTCAGCTCTGCTGAAACATTTAAATTTTCCCATGGGAGACGTCTAAACAAAACATTAACATTTTGACTTAAAATGTCATTTCATTCTGGTTCTTCAATTAAAAACAAAATGACATTTCAAGTCAAAACGTTGATTCGAAACGGATTTTTTCTTGTTGTTTTACTTCAAAAACCAAAATTCTATTTCAAGGGAGAGAGACAAGAAAGGCTTGTTCGGAGCTGGTTCCTCCCAGGTTTGCTGAACAAATGCCCCAGGAAACCCAAATTCTGGGAACAACCTGTTTTAAGGGAATTATTTTTCATTTAAAAAGACCTGAGAGGAAGATGCTGGCTCCTGGGCGGGTTCATCCCAGGAAGGGAAGCTCAGCGAGGGGGGCTGGCATTGTCCCCATGTCCCCAGGGCTCTGCAGGGACTGAGGCATCACCTGAGCCCTGCCTGGAGAGCCCCTCCCCTGCCACAGCCCCCACTTGTCACCCTGCTCACCCTGGGAGCAGGGGCAGCCTTGGCTCATTTCCTGGGCACTCAACATCACCACCACGGCAGGGTTTTCCCTCTGGTAAAATCTGAGTCCAGCAAAAATTCCCTGAGCAATGGACTGGAGGAATTTAACATCCTTTCCCTGCCTGTTTTCCTCTCTCTGCACATGAAATGTTCTTTTCTGAGCTACAAAACCACTTTGAAACCGCTTTATCCTTAAGTGCTACGAGGCCTCTTCCTCCCAGCTGCACAAACATCGTGGAGCAGGTTGGGCTGTCCCACAGCCTCGCTCTGTGCCACCTCCTGGCACGTTTGGAAAGCCAAGGGAAGGCTGTGGAGCCCCTGACAGCGTCCCAGGGAGCAGCCAGTGCTGTAATTTAAACTGCACCGAGCAGTGTCCGTGAGAGCAGCTCTGTGTTTGAGCCTGGGGAAATGCTCACAGCAGCTTCAGACCCTCCCAAAGCCCCTGGTTGGTTTTGGGAGCAAGTCCCAGCTCAGCCAGGGGGTTTTACTGGGGGGCAGGATGGGAGGAATCCCCCTGGGCAGAGTTTTCACCTGGAATTCAGCCACTGCAGCCTCCTTTGGGTTTCACCTTTAATTCAGGCACTGCAGCCCCCTTTGGGTTTCACCTTTAATTCAGCCACTGCAGCCCCCGTTGGGTTTTCACCCTTAATTCAGGCACTGCAGCCCCCTTTGGGTTTCACCCAGAATTCAGCCACTGCAGCCCCCTTTGGGTTTCACCTTTAATTCAGCCACTGCAGCCCCCTTTGGGTTTCACCCAGAATTCAGCCATTGCAGCCTCCTTTGGGTTTCACCTGGAATTCAGCCACTGCAGCCCCCTTTGGGTTTCACCTTTAATTCAGCCACTGCAGCCCCCTTTGGGTTTCACCTTTAATTCAGCCACTGCAGCCCCCGTTGGGTTTCACCTTTAATTCAGGCACTGCAGTCCCCTTTGAGGGGCTTTGGGCAGAGGGGGCAGAGCCAGAGCTGTGACCCCAGTGCCACCAGTCCCTGGTTCAGTGAGACCTGGCAGGGACACAGAGCTGGGGGTGGCTGTGGGAAGGGAGAGGGGTGCAGGAGGGGCTTTGGGACACCTCTGGCTCCTGCTGGGCCAGGTTTTGGTTTGTGTAGAGCTCCATGGTCACTGGGGCTCCATGGTTGTCCCCCCAGTGTGACCGTCCTGTGTGAGGTCACTGCAAAGGGAAACCACTGCAAAGGGAAACTGAGGCACCTCCAGCTGCACCAATGAGCCCTGGGGGTCCATCCCAGCTCAGGATGGCACATCCAGGCTCCAGCTGCTCCAGGGCTGTGTTCCAACCTCTGTTTGGTAAGAAGGGACCTCCAGCTCTCCTGGACACTGCTCCAGAGGCTGCTCCAGCCCCCCTGGATCTGAGGGACCCCCAGCCCTGCACCCCGGCCTGGAGGCAGGGTCCAGCTGCTGGACACGTGCAGGGTGAGGTCCCCGTGGGTGAGGGCCTGCATTTCCCATCTGGGTGCTCCCAGGAATAGCAGGGCTGGATTTAGATGCCCAAGCTGTTTTGGGATGGAGCCTACGTGGCTCCCAGCAGGACCCAGGCCTGTCACGGACACACAGACGTGGTTTCGCTCCAAGGAGGTCACTTATAAGGCAAGGTTGGCAGAGAAGAGCAAAAGCAGCCCAGGGTTGAGGAGAAATTTGCTCGAGGCCACCCCAAAGCAGTGCCAGAGCAGGGAACAGCATCCAGGGCTGAGCTCCCAGCCCTCGACACACAAACCACATCCAAGGGCTCCCGGAGAGGAGCCAAACCCAACCACAGAGCCAGCCTGGGAGCTCAGCTCCCTTTGTCTGCAGCACACAAAGAGATGGGGAAAGTAACAGCCATCCTTTCCCTCTGATCCCGCCCAAACCTTGTTCTCCCAACAAGACATTCCAACAGAGCCAAGCCCAGAGGAAAGGGAGGATGAGGTTTTGTGGGTTCACCACCCCTGGAATGTCCCAGGCCAGGTTGGATGGGGCTGGGAGCAGCCTGGGACAGTGGGAGGTGTCCCTGCCCATGGCAGGGGTGGCACTGGGTGGGCTTTGAGGTCCCTTCCCCCCTGAACCATTCCACAACTCCCTGGGTGCATCTCCAGCCCTGTGCGAGCTCCAGGCAGTGCCCCAAAGCCTTTGGAGGTTGTTGGCACCGATCTCCTCCTCCCCAGGAGCCTTCCAGCAGGGATCCAGCACCCACAGCCCGTTCCCACATCCCTGTGCTGGCAGCCCCTGCAGCCCCAGCGCCTGCAGAGGCTGAGGAGGGCAGAGCTGGCCCTGGCACCCCCTGTGCCCTGCACCGCGGGCACTGGCAGCCAGAGCTCTGCAGTCACACCGTGTTCCTGCTCCGTGCAGGGGAGAAGCTGTCACTGCTCTCTAATTAGCCAATTAGGTCCCTAATTAGCTGATGTAATTACTCTGAGGAAGTGATTTCATTTAAGAAAAACCTTATTCCCGAACGCAGACGGAGCCAGCCCAGCACCAGCAGTGGGGGCTGACACCGGGGTGGGGACAGGACACGGATGGGGACAGGGATGGGGATGGGGACAGGATGGGGATGGGGATGGGGATGGGGACAGTGACAGCATGGGGACAGTGACAGCATGGGGACAGTGACAGGATGAGGATGGGGATGGGGACAGTGGCAGGAGGAGGTTCCTCCTCCTCGCCGCCCATCCCCACGGATTCTGCGCGGCGTTTTGGGGTGGTTTGCCCGTCTTTGGGGTTTTCAGCGGGATCGAAGCTCTCTCTTGTGGCAGGACCGCTCCATTACAGCCCTGCCCGGGTTACCGAGCGCCGGCATCGCCCGGGGCTCCCCGGGACGGAACTTCGGACGGATCATCCCCGGAGGGGCTCTGCGGCTCGGGAAACTGCCAGCAGCCCGCCCTGCTCCCCGTGCCCGGCAGCTCCCGGCCGTGCCCGGCTCCGGGGAGCTGGAGGTGCCCGAAATTCCCTCCGCGGCCGCCGCCGGTCCCGTTCGCACCGGGGCTGAGCCCCCGCCCGCTCATCGCAGCTCCCGCCGCCGCCACCGCCATCCGACGCTTTTTGTCCGCCGCCCGCACCGTAGGAAATAAAGCCCCGGATGCGGAAGTGCCGCGCTCATTTCCGGTTTGTTCTCAGCGGTTGCGGGTGGGCGATGGCGGCCGGGGGGAGCCGGGGGGGCCTGGGGGATCCGCCGCCATCCGCCGCCATCCGCGGCCTCGCGGCACCGGGCGGCCTCGGGGCGGGCTGGGGAGGAGGAGGGAGCACGGGAGCACCCGGTGGCGGGCGGGGGGCGGCGGACGCGATGGCGGGGGGCTGCGCTGACACCATCTTGGCCCGTTTGTGCCGCAGGTTGGAGCTGCCGAAACCGAGCCGGAACCATGGTGAGGGGCCGGGGGAAGGGAGGGGAGGGTGCTGCAGTGAGGGAGGGTGGCTTGGGGGTCTCGGGGGTGGGTGAGCGGGGCCCTGGGGGGTTCTGTGGAATGAGCTCTGGGCACAGAGCACATCCCGGGAGAGCCCCAGGCTGGAACTGTCCCTGCGCGTGGCACGGATGAGCTTTGGGGTCTTTCCAAACGGAACATTCCATGAGTTTGTGTTTGGCCTCACAGCCTCGCAAGATTGAGGAGATCAAGGATTTCCTGCTGACGGCGCGGCGGAAGGACGCCAAGTGTGAGTGGGGGTCTCAGGCAGGCCTGGGGGAGGCTCCAGCTCCTTCCCTGTGGGCACTGAGGAGCTCCTTGCCTCGGGAACGCCGAGGGGTCGGGGCTGGCCTGGTCCCTCCTGTGGGGTGTCCCTGAGAACGCTGCTCCCAGCTGTGCATGCCTTGGGGGGTTCAGCCGAACCCCTGGAGGCAATTTCCAAATTTCCCCCTGCTCTGTGGGATGGTGCAGCTCTCTGGAGGCAATTCCCAAATTTTCCCTGCTCTGTGGGATGGTGCAGCTCCCTGGAAGCCATTCCCAAACATCCCCCTGCACTGTGGGATGCTGCAACTCCCTGGAGGCAATTTCCAAATTTCCCCCTGCTCTGTGGGATGGTGCAGCTCCCTGGAGACAATTCCCAAATTTCCCCCTGCTCTGTGGGATGCTGCAACTCCCTGGAGGCAATTTCCAAATTTCCCCCTACTCTGTGGGATGGTGCAGCTCCTTGGAGGCTTTTCCCAAGTTTCCCCCTGCTCTATGGGATGGTGCAGCTCTCTGGAAACAATTCCCAAACATCCCCCTGCTCTGTGGGATGGTGCAGCTCCTTGGAGGCATTTCCCAAATTTCCCCCTGCTCTGTGGGATGCTGCAGCTCTCGGGAGGCAATTCCCAAATTTTCCCTGCTCTGTGGGATGATGATGTGTGGAATGTTGGAGCTCTGCCACCACAGGTGATTCATCCATCACCCTCAACGGGAGATTTTTGTTGCCACCACAAATCGAGGATAATTGAGACAAAGAGCTGCCTTGTCTCGCTGTTCAGCATCACGGGAAGAGTATTTTCCCTCTTCTCCCTCTTGTTTGGATCTGGCTGTGGCAGGATCCCTCGGGAATCCTGTGACAGGGGAGAGTTGAGCACCGAGAGAGCTTTTTCCTCTCCATCCTCACTCTGGATGGAGCTGGAGGTTTCTGCACGGGGCAGGGCGTGCACTGGGATTCCCAGGGATGACACCGGGGTGTCCCTGCTGTCCCCTCCTCCCCACAGCCGTCAAGATCAAGAAGAACAAGGACAATGTGAAGTTCAAGGTGCGCTGCAGCCGGTACCTCTACACCCTGGTCATCACCGACAAGGAGAAGGCAGAGAAGCTGAAGCAGTCCCTGCCCCCAGGTATCCTGTGAATCCCCTGTAGGGTGTTTGGGATTGAGGGGGGCTGTGGAGCCCTCTGGAAGGGTCCCTGGAGCTGGTGTCACCCCCAGTGCCTTGCTGGGGTCAGTGCTTGGTGTTCCCATGGAACTGGAGGTTCCAGGCACCCCTTCCATGCCTGAGCCCCCCAGTCCATGTCCCCTCTCTCTCCTCCCCAGGTCTGGCCGTGAAGGAGCTGAAATGAGCCGGGAGCAGCTGGGTACCTGTTGGATTCTCTGTGTTTGTTAAAATAAATAAAAAACTGTTCCTGGTGTCATGTGTGGTGTTTCACAACTCGCTGTTCCTGGCCCTGGAGCCACTCTGGGGGTCCTGGGAGCCACTCTGGGGGTCCCGAGAGCCACTCTGGAGGTCCTGGGAGCCACTCCAGGGATCTTGGGAGCCCCTCTGGGGGCTTGGAGCAACTCGGGGGGTTGGGAGCCACTCTGGGGCTGTGGGGAGCCA
>JAWMQZ010000021.1:1187441-1218550 GCA_035584835.1 Tangara arthus | reverse complement strand
TAAAATAATAAATCAGCCTTCTGAAACATGGAGTCAGATCCTCGTCTCTTCCCTCATCCTAAGACCCCTGTGAACACGGCCACAGTCCAGCTTGGCTTGGGCACTGCCAGGGATCCAGGGGCAGCCACAGCTGCTCTGGGCACCCAGGGCCTGCCCACCCTGCCAGGGAACAGTTCCTTCCCAGTATCCCATCCATCCCTGCCCTCTGGCACTGGGAGCCATTCCCTGTGTCCTGGCACTCAGGGCTCCACACTTTGCCCCCGGAGGCATCCAGCTGACACAGGTAAGGTGACACCTTCCCGTAGCCCAAGGAAAATCCCTGAGCAGGTTTGTAACCTCTCCTGGGCATCTCGATTTCATCAGGAACACGAGGCTCCTGCCCGAGCTGGGAACACGGCAGATAAGCACATTCCTGGGGAGTGTTTTGGGGGCAGAGCCAGAGCCCTGCCCTGCTGCAGTTCCTGACTCGCTGCAGAGCCACAGCGAGCTCTGGCACTGGGGAAGGCAGCTGGGAGAGCTGGAGCCACAGGGCACAGAGCAGCTCCAGCAGAGCCTGCAGGCAGCAGCGGGGCAGTACATGGCAATTAAATGCCTCTGAAACCACCCTGGGAACGTGCAGCTTCCAGAGGCGGCTCTGCCAGCAGCTGGCATGAGCCAGATCCTCCTCCCCAGCCAGATCCTCCTCCCCAGCCAGATCCTCCTCCTCCTCCCCACACAGCCCAGCAGGCACTGCTGGAAGAGCAGCTCTGCTAGGCCAGGTCTAGCCCCCTCTAGTTTTGATCTTTCCTAGAAGACCTCAGAGCCCTCCTACCCCCTGGGCCCCTCCTGGCCCCAGAAAGGAACTGGAGACAATGGACACCCCAAACCTGCACAGAAATGTCACCTCACAGGGCTGAGAGCAGAGATCAAAGCAGTTTGTGACACAAGAGGCAGAGGGGGATGAGTCTGGAGCCCCCATTTCAGTGTTTCATCACCTTCCTGCTGTGAGGTGTCTGATCCAGGGTGGAAGTGCTGATCAGTCAAACTCCCTGAGCCAGGTCAAACACGTTCCCGAGGGCTGGCACATCAACTTTGGCCTGGCAGGCCCCGTGCCAGGGCAGTGACCTCTGTCCTCACCTGTGTCCTCAGCCTGCTCCAGCCAAGCAGGGACCTGCTCTGCCCCCACGGGCACTGCCCCTTCCAGCTGCTCCCAGAAAGGCACCAATAGGATCCTGCTGGAGGGAGAGGGATCTGAACCCGGATGATCCCATGGCACAGGGGAACGTGTCAGTGATCCCAAACCAGGGCCAGAAATACTGGGAACATCGCCCCAAAGGGACCGGGAGCATGGCCCCAAAACACAGCGGGAACACGGCCCCAAAGGCGCCAGGAACACACCTGGAACATGGCCCCAGAGGCACCTGGAATGAGGAGGATTTGCAATGTCCCCCAGGGATTTCGCACAGGCTCTCCCAAGCAGCCCCAGTGCTGGCTGGGGTTTGTTCAGCTGACCTTAAAAAAAGGCAACAACTGGGTTAGAATGGATAAAAATACCTGTAAACCCCCAGCAGTCAGTGAGGGCCGGGGTTTCCAAAGGCACAGGAGCACTTCAGGAACAGATTGGTTTGTTTGTTTTGTGTAATTTACCTCCAAATGTGGCCCTGGAGTCCCCATCCATGGCACTGGAGATACTGCAAAGGTGACTGGGCAAGGTTTTGCTCTTCCCACTATTCCATCTAACCCTGCCCTCGGGGAGTGGGACCCCAGGCGTGTCCTTACCCCACACTGGTTGTGGATTCCCCTGTGGGTGTGGATTTATTTCCCTGTGGATGCACCCCCAGGACAGCTCCAGAGCCCTCTCCCTGCACCTTCTTCCTCAGGTCTGTTTCTGTCCTCACTCAGGAGAGGAAAAAGAAAAAAGCAGACTGCCAGAATTCTTCAAAGCTGCCCAAACGATTGCATTTTTGTACCCTGCCCTCTCTCCGGGTGAAGCTGGAGCCCCAGGAGAATCCTGGCAGCCTCCCCACACCCTCCTGCAAGGCTCTGCTGCCTGCCAGGGAGCTCCCTCTCATCCCAACGAGTCCCTGCTCCACAGCCCACTCATTTCTCTCCTTTTCCACCTTCTAAGCAGGAGTGGGATGTGAGACATCACAGCCTGGGGCTGCAGGAGACACAGGAGCAGGGGCACAGGATTGCTGTCATTTCTTGTCAGGAGCACACAGAGGAACAGCAGAGGTCCCAGTGCACCCTCCCACTCGGTTCCAGTGTGCAGGATCCAGCACAGCACCTCCAAACCCTCCAGCAGCTCCAGGGTGTCAGCCTGATGAGCTGAGATCCACACACAGAGCCACCTTTTATCTGATTTTTGGGAATTTGACAGCTCCATGGAGCTGCAGCTCAGGAGAGGAGAGGGGGCCATTCCCCTCCAGGTAAGGAAAACATGGATATCGCCCCTGGGAATTCCACAGTCCATGCTGGAGCTCCTGGCTCTTGTGAAATCAGCTGTTGAAGGCCCTGCAGGACCTGCTGCACTTGAACTCTGCAGCCAAACCCTTCCCTGCACTCCCCTGCCAGAGCCCCTGATCTCCCATTTCTCCCCCCAGAACCCAGAGGTGCTGCCTGGGCCGGGCTGCAGCTCTTCCCCACACCAGCAGCAGAAATCACTCCTGAATGTCCAATTTCTGTCCCTGCTCCCAGCAGGATCTGAGATCCTGCAGCACTTCTCACTTGCTTGTCCACTGGGACAGAAGTCAAAACCTGCCAAACCCCAAACTCCAGCAAGTTGTACAGTGAGACCAGGGCAACCAGAAGTGTCTCTGAACTCACACTAATTCTTATCCCATCTCCCTCTGAAATTCCTCATCACATTATAAAACTGTAACTTGATGCCCTGCTGAGAATTTTTAAACCTTCTCCACTGTGTTCTTAAAGTATATAAGCAAAACCCCCATCACTTAATGAAGTGTAAAACTAATTATTATGAAATAAAACTAGCTGTTCACCAAGTGGAAAACCAGCCCATTTTCATGTCCTATTTTCCTGTGCAATGTATTCCCTCCCCTGCTCTGCAAATGTAAAAATAAATATCCCTCCCAGCATCGTGCTGCCTCGGAGGCTGCAGCCCACCAATGAAAACCTGCACAATTTAATGGCCCTTAAATGCTCAACGTCTTTTTCTCGTCCTGTAAAATCCATCTGACCTAATGGCTGTGACAATTACGGGTATGGCCTTCCTATTAAAAGGCAATTTTCCGAGTTGGCAGAGCAACACAGGCACGAGATGACAAAAGCAGTAAACTCCAACCTCCCAGCATTCCCAGCCATTCCCAAGGCAGCTCCTCGAGACAAAAGGCAAATTTCCCTTTGCAGGGAGCTGTTACACAGCAGAACCTCGTGCCAGCCCCAGCTCCAGGCTCCATTACCTCGTTAATGTGGCGCTGCTGCTCCAGGGGACCCTGGGGCCTCTCTGGTGGCATTTGACATTCTGGTGACCTCCCATTTCCTCCTGGCCATGGATGTGGAACCCTCCCCAGGGAGGGGACAGCGTTGTGACTGGACTGGTTCATCCCATGAGCCTGCAGACACCCCCATTTTCCCAGGATTTACACAGTGCACGCCTATTAAAGCTCTAAACTCCACTGATATTTCTGTACCCTAAAAAGAATTGACCACTACAATACAAAAAAAAGAAGAAACCATTTTATTGATGTTGTAATATGGGAGAGATTTAGAAAAACATACCTAGAACTCCCTGGATAAGGAAACACAGTATCAAAATAGGCCAGTTAGTACAACAAAACAAATCCTCTCCAATAAGTTTCAAGTAATGCAATCATAAAAGAATTTGGCTAAAAAGTAACCCTTTACTCTGAGATGTTTTCTGTAATAGTCCTCTAAGAAACTAAAGGAAAGCAGCAGCAGATCTGTTTCACTACAGACACATATTTAGTAAATATATTAAGGGTATTTCTATATAAAAACTGCCCTGCACATCCATCACTGTCTGGAGCCTCCATGTGGCCTCTTCAATGCTACAAGACTCTGCCCAAAAAGGGAGAAAATAAAAGGAGATAAACACAACTCTAGTGTAAAAAAAGGAGCCCAAGGCCTGGAGGGGCAGCTGGGGGAGCCCAAACAACACAAAGCAGGGAACTCTGACTTCAGCCCTCATTTTTCAGGAACATGGAGAGGAAGTTTGGCTTTTCTGCATCAGGATGCCACATTCCCCCTTGGTGGTTATCAGCAAAAGCTTTTAAAAAGCAGACTGAGGTCAGCACTCACTGGTGCTCAATTTAAACAGCCCTGATCCTTAACAGGCTCATTTTTCAAAGACTTCCCTTGAACAGTAACAAATTTCATGGTTTGGTTGGTTTTTTTTTCATAAAACTTCCTTATGGAAACCATCCTTCAGTCATAAATGAAGCCTTGTTTCATGGGGAGATTCCAGCAATTAAAAATTCTCCTTCCATTAATCCTCACTACTGACATCTTTCCCCATAAATAAGATTAAAGCACATCATTTACAGATCAGACTTCCACGAGCTGGTGTTTGGAAATGCAGTACCTGAGCTGCCCCACTGAGCTGCTCAGTCCCACCCTGACAAAGAATGAAATTGTGCAGCAGCAGCAGGACCATGGCACTGCTGCTCCCCAAACCAGGCCACTCCAGCCTGCAGGAGTCAGGATTGAAGCATTCAGGGACACTTTGGGGGCAGGGAGTGTTAGTGTTTGGATGGAAAACCTGATTTTTTTAAGTCTTGTAGAAGCGAAGGCACTAAATCTTAAGCTTATATATTAAATAAAGGCTGTAACTTGGCCAGCCAAGTTACAAGAGACAGCAAAACACCTTCCTTTGTGTGTCACAGCACATCCCGCTCAGCCAGCGTGACAAATGAGCCACTTTCTCTTAATCATTAAGGGACATCCACAGCTACAACACTCAGCCACACTGCTCTGCACAGTTTATTTTTAACCATCCCATGAGAGTTCAAGTTCAAGGATCAACTGGAGTTTCTGGGTATAGGTCCTGCTTTAACAAGTGGTCAATCAGACATTAAAATAATTTAACCTCTATGTCATCATTTTGACAGTTTTAAAAGATGTTATCCATCTCATGAAAAAGTACCAGGCCTGAAATGCCATAGCCCTGGTTTAGTGTTTGACAGGAGAAAATGCTTCAGCTTTGAGAGCTGTTTGGTATTGGGAGGCTGTGAGTGCAGCTTTACCAGCATCACCAATTCAGTATCAGCACGAGGGCCCTGCAGTTCTCACTCCCCAGGCTCAGCAGCAGCCTCAGCAGCACTCAGCACACCAGGCCCTGCCTCATGCGGATGATCTGCAGCAGGGCAGCCTGCACATCTTCATCCATGTGACCCTGGAGGAGCAAACACCCGTCACCAACACCGAAATCCCTCTGAGCATCACCCACCCACCCCCAGGGATCCTGCAGCCTCACCTGGACAGCGCTGAGCAGGTGTGTCCTGTACACTGCCACCACCTCCTGGTGCTGCCGGGTGGCGTCCTACGGGAGACAACAGGGACACAGGTGAGCTCCTCACACCTGCAGCCTCTGCCCTGCCCCTCCCAGCCCTGTGCGCCTGGCTTTGGGCACTGCCACGCCAACCACAGCTGAATTTCCAGGTCTAAGTTTTATCCCTTCCACTAATCAAGTTAAAAAAGTGATTGATCTTCTGCTGGGGGCTGGCAGAGCCAGCCAGGAGCTGAGATCACGGAATCACAGAATATCCTGAGCTGGAGAGGACCATCAGAGCCCAGCTCCTCAGCTCCTGGCCCACTGTGGTGGTTGAGAGTCTGGTCAGAAAGAAAGTCAGGTAAACTTTCCCAGCCATTCTCTGGGAAGTTTTGAGAAAACTCAGAAAAATAATGAAAACTATCCTACAATTAGTATTCTGAACTTGCAAGATGTTTACAAGGAAAGTGTTGTCCCTAATTAACCAACAGTGTAAGGAGTATTAGCTGAAGACCAATTAAGTCCAACCTTCTCAGAACAATCTATAAAAAGAATGTGAGTCTAATAAACTCAGCTTTTACCTTCTAAAAACATCAGAGTCATGTTGCTTCATTCACCCATCCTCAATACAACAGTGACAGCCCTGCACACTGCCTTCCTCACCAGCATCAGCTATTTGGCTAAAACCACCCTTTTTAGAACACTTTGCCTCATAAGAATCAACCCTGCAAATACTCTGATGTATTTGTGAATCTGAGCAGGAGCAGAACTCACTTTGCCCAGACACAACTTTAACAATGAGCTTTACTGAGGCCACAGAGGTGTGCACAAAATCCCAGCACTCAGGACATGCCCCCAGTCTGTCAGTGCTTCATGACAAACAACACACCCAGGGCTTGCAGGCAGAGAAACACAACTCAAAGCCATTAAGAAATTACCACCTCAGCCTTTCAAGGTGAGAAAAAAAATATATGGTTGTAAGAAATGACTAAAGCTGAGCCTGCATTCAGAAATGGTCTTGGCAGGATTATAGCAGAGTATCACATAAGCACAAATTCTCCCACTTTCCTTATATCCTTTTTATCTGGAGAAGCTGTCAAGTGTTGCAACTCAAACTGAAGAGGAAAGCAGAAAAAAAAATTTACAGAGAAGCAGAACTCGGGGGCAAAAGCCCAAGCAAACAATGGGTAGTGTACTTGTGAAGTGTGAGGCTGCAGTCCCACCCCCTGCTCCAGCGGGCACATCCACATTTCCCTGTTTACACAGGGAATTAAGCAATGCTACTGCACGTCAGACAACACCTTGTGTGAGCACTTACAGCCAGCTGCTGCTGGAGTGTTTTCACTTGGCTCTGGAGCAGTTCCACCTGCTGGTTGTGCCTCTTGGAGGGGATCCCAGTGGTGTATGTCAGCTGGGACAAGCCGTTGAGAGCCTGCTTTAACCGCTCCACGTCGTTCAGCAGCTCTGTTATCTTCAAAAAAAAAAAACAACACAGAAAACACCATTTAAGGATGTCTCACTGCAAAGTGCTCTTTAACATTCTTTCGAGTCTGATGGAGCCCAGCAAGCACTGCAGGGTCTTTGTCCCAGCTTGCAGAGAGAGGACTTTGCTTTGCTGACATGCTGGTTGCCATTGTGCTCCCTGCCACTGGGGTGTGGCAGGAACAGATCCAGCAGTGACAGAAGGGACTGAGAAAAGGGAGGATCTAAGGACATTCCAGGTCTAACTTCTAGGAAGAGCAGTGAACTTTTAGAAGGCAAGCCAGATGCCCAACAAACACAGCTCCAGAGGAAGGAGGATCTGATATCCCCAGAAATTTGAAGCTTTAACAGAATTTAAACACTACGCAATGTCCAGAACATATACGGGACTGGAAAAACTTTGCATAATGTAAAATCAGGACTTCAGCTGCTTTGGGCCAGCCCTGGGTTCCTAATTCTCAGCACAAAGTGGTGCTGGAGCACCTCAGGAGCTGAGAGCATCAGGAGCACGAACCCAGATCTCACCTTGTTGTCCTTGGCTTCCACCTGCTTTGCAGACTCCTGGATCCTCTTCTGCAGGTCAATAATGGTTGTCAGTGATTTGTCACACCTCTCCTTCTGGTCCTTGATCTCCTGCTCGATGCTGCAGCTCCTGAGCTGGAGCAGCTCCTTCTCGTCCTTGAGGGAGAGCTCGCTCCTCCTGGCCTGCAGGGCCTCCTCGCAGGCCTGCTCGTACTTGTGGCTCATGCTGGCCAGGTGGCCGGCCATGCTGCTCACCTGGGCCTCCAGGGCAGCCTTCATGGAGCTGTACTCTGCCACGGCCACCACCTCCTGGCTCTGCAGCTCTGCCAGGGCCCGCTGGCTCTGCCGCAGCTCCTCCTGCAGCCTCAGCACCTCCTCGCTCTTCGCCCGCGTTTCCGCCTCCTTTTCCTCCAGGCCGCGCTTGATGGCCGCCATTTCTCCCTCCAGCCCTTCCTTCAGCTGGGTGTACTCCACCAGAGGCACCGAGGACTCCTTCAGCTGGGCCAGCTCCTGCTGCAGCTCCCCGACTCGGAGCGTTACCTTGTGGTATCGCTCCTCCTTGCTGCTCAGGGCCTGCTGCAGCTGCTCCACAGTGCGGCCCAGAGCCTCCCTCAGCGCCTGCAGCCGCTCCGCCGGCACCTCGTGAGCCAGGGCCCCGTCCTGCTGCCCCTCCTGCCCCGTGTGCTTCCTCAGCAGGGCCCTCAGCTGCTGCCCCAGCTCCTCCATGCTGCTGGCACACAGCCTCTCCAGCTGGTGGCACTTCTCTGCCAGCACGTAGTTGTGCTGCAGGTCGTTCTGGATGGACAGGAGCCCGCTCCTGAGCTGCTCGCTCTCCTCCCTGCACCTCTGCGCCTCCTCCTCGCTGCCCCTGCACCTCTGCTGCTGCTCCTGCAGCTGTGCCCTCAGCTCCTTCACCGTGCCCTCCAGGCTCTGCTCTCTGTCCTCAAAGGAGGCCACCGGGGCGTACTTTGACTTGATGCACTCTTGGATTGTGTCCAGTTCCTTCTTCTGGGCTTCAATTTCTGCGTGCAACTGTAAGATTTCATCTTGCCCCCTCTGGTGCTCAGCCCTAACGGCAGCGTTGCTCTCCTGCAGCTCTTGCACGCTTTTATTTAAAGTATTTACCGTGGCTTCATGATCCTTTAAACTGATATACTCCATTTTTAATTGGTTCTGTAAGAGTTTCACCTTGTTTTTTAAAGCTCCATTTTCTTCGTTTACCCTCAGGAACTCCTGCTTTATCTCTCCAATTTTGCCCTTCAGGTCTGACAGCTCCCCATTGGTCTTTTCCAGGGTGCTGTTGAGGACAGTTTTAACCTCCTCGTGCGTGGTGGCCAGCACGTACTGATCCCTCAGGGTCTCCCTCAAGCCTGTGTTCTCAGCCACCAGTTTGCCCACTTTTGCCTGCTCCTCATCATATTTCTTCTGAAGCTCAGCAAGCTGCTTCTCAAGCTCAATCCCATTAGATTTTAAAGCTTCCAGCTCTTTCTTGTGCTGCTCTGGAGACAGGTACACAGCTTGCAAGTGGCTGATATTCTCATTTAAGTTGTTCTTCTCTGCCAGCAACTTTTCAGCTTCTGCTTTGCTTTCATTGTACTTCTTTGTTATTTCAAAAAGCTTTTTTGTCAGGTCACCCACAGCCAGATCGTTTGCTTTCTTCAACTCCTCATGAATTTTTAAAGGCACATTCTGGCTTTTAATTTCAGTTTTTAGCATTTGGACTTGCTGCTTCAGCACCTTGTTATCAGCCTGCAATCTTTCAAGTTCCTTCTGCAGAGTCTCATTCTTCTGTGATAGCTCAGAAATTGCCTTCCCCAGCTCCTCTTCCCTCTGCTCAAACCCACTCCTCATCTGCTCGTGCTCCTCTGCCTTCACATGCTGTGCCAGCTGAACTCTCTGACTCTCAGACTCCCTCTGTAGCAGCACCAACTCTGCCTGCAGCTTCTCCCGCTCCCCCTCCACCTCTGCTAACCTCCTTGCCTTCTCATTCACCTCGTTTGACAGCAAACCCTTCATGTTCTCAAACTGCTCTGTGCTCACAGACTGGGCCAGCTTGGCCGCCGTCTCTCTGAGCTGCCCTTCCAACTCCGTGACATTCCTGCCCCTTTTATCTCGCTCCATCTCCAACTTCACCAGCTCCTTCTGCAACCTTTTGTTTTCCTCCACCAGCCTGCCCTCGTCCCTCCGGAACTCAGCCACCAGCAATTCGTTCTGCTTGATCTGGTTCCTCAGTTTCCCCACCTCGGCAGAGGCTCCCTCGTACTTGGCCTTCATCTCCTGCAGCTGCTCCTTCAGCTCCTCCGTCACCTTGCTGCTCCCCGAGGCCACCTCGCTGGCCAGGTGCTCCTTGAGAGCCAGGAAGTGGCTCTGCATCTGCTTCACCTTGCCCTCAGAGTCGAACATCCTCTTCTGCACGTCCTTCAGGGCGTCCTCCAGCTGCCTGACCTGGCTGTCAGACTCTGCCTTGCTCCTCTCGCACTCTGATACCAGAGCTCTGCACTCCGAGGCCTTCAGGGCCAGCTCCCTCTGCAGCTTGCTGATCTCCTCCTTGGCTGCACCAAAGCTGCTCCTCAGGCTCTCCAGCTCCTTCTTCAAAGTCTCCTTCTCGGAGCTGGGCGACTGGCTAGGCAGGGACAGCTCCAGAGGCCTCAGCATCGACCGGGACTGAAGGGAAATTGGCACAAAAAATAAAAGTTCACAACTCTGACAGGTCATGTACATGTGTTTATTGCTTATGAATTGGTATGGAAACTGCCATTATTTGGAGTATGGGAACTGCCTAAAATCCAGTTGATCTGAGCATCACTAGTACAAGAGATTTCTTTTTTTTTTTACAGTAAGTTATTCTTGCCCCCATTAGAGAACAGGTATTTCAGCTTTTAACAGCAAAAATCTCAAATATAGTTCTCCATTACTGCTTCCCAATCATGGAATGGTTTGGGTTGGAAGGGACCTTAAATCCCACCCAATGCCACCCCTGCCACGGCAGGGACCCTTCCACTGTCCCAGGTTGCTCCAAGCACTGTGCAACCTGGCCTTGGACATTCCCGGGGATCCAGGGGCAGCCACAGCTGCTCTGGGAATTCCATCCCAGCCCCTCCCCACCCTCCCAGGGAACAATTCCTTCCCACTACCCCATCTGAACCTAGAGGGGCAGGTATAATGCATTATTTCCACTTCCCTTGTTCTGCATTCATGTTTAATCACTCATCTGCTAGAACAAATTTAATTTATTAAGATATTGCTCCCATCCCTCAAGTGTGTGAAAATAATTTTATAAGGAATCAGAGCAGAGAATGCCATGGCTAACAGACCCTTCTTGCTGAGAAGACTGAGGAATGCAGTCACTTGGAATTCTAGAAGGGTTTGGGTTGGAAGGGACCTTAAAGCCCATCTCATTCCACCCCCAAGAGTCTGCTGGACCTCGTTTATATACAAATTGTTGCTTTAAAAGATTGACAGTTATCAAACAGAATTGTCAGGGAATTATTATATATAGATTATTTCATTTTCCTGCCTGCTATATTATACTATTATTATAATTCCATTATTATTATAATTATTATATTTTAATAACAGATAGTTTTATATATAAAATATATTATATATATAATTTTATATAAAGATATGAGATATAATTTTAATAAATAACAGATATATATTATATCTATTATTATCTTATTATAATAATATATTATTAAATTAGAAAAATATGATGGAGATGAGCCCCCAGTTTACAGAGTGACTGTGTCAAACACGTTTAGGAGAGCTCAGGACAGCTCCCCCAGCAGCTCCCTGCATTTCCAGCCTGTCACAGACAGGACTCTAGAGGGCACCCGCAGTAAAAAATAAACACAGAAAAGCAAGAATTCCCCAAAACCGTGTGCTCAGAAGCAATGCTCAATAAACACACTTTTATAAGCACGTTTAGCTTTCCCAGCACGACTATCTCAGAGTTCCTTCCAGTGGTAAAATATTTATTACCTGGGATTCCACTGCAAATGTTTGGCCTTGTTTAAGTAATAAATCTTCTTTTCCTGGATTTTCAAAG
Source organism: Tangara arthus (assembly GCA_035584835.1). Lineage (NCBI taxonomy): Eukaryota > Metazoa > Chordata > Aves > Passeriformes > Thraupidae > Tangara > Tangara arthus. Next base: position 1,207,046 of record JAWMQZ010000021.1, on the reverse strand, counting down.
CAAACAGTGTTTAGCTCTGGTTAAAAACAGGAACACAATCACAAGAACACTGATTTTCCTGCCCAGCTTTATTCTGGTCACTGGGGTCACGCCAGGCTGAAGGCTGGTGTTTAAGTACTTGTTATTAAAACAACTTCTACTTAATTAATCCCCACAGGAAGCCTGGCCGAAGCCCTGCTAAGGAGGAGGACACAAGTGGTTTGCCAGGCTGGGTTCTGTCCTGCAGAAGGGTCAGGGCTGGCAGCTTGCCCAGCTGATGGCTGCTCGTGACCTCAGCAGGGAGAGCATCCCCTGCACTCCCCATCCAGGACTCCTCCTGACAGGCAGCCAAACACTCCAAATACCATTTAAACTGTCAAGAGCCCTTGTGTGACACAAGGGCAGGGCATGTCTGCAGCTGGGCAGGATGCAGGAGGCTGGGAAAGGGTTCATTCCTCACACAAGTGGGAGCCCAGGTGCTGTGCTGAAGGCGGAGCTGTTCCACTCCAGCTCTGCCACTGACACAGCTGCTGCTCCCCAGCCAGGCAGGGGCACTGCTCAGCCTGCAGGGATGGACAGGGCAGCTCCTCTGGGAGCACGGACCCTGCTCAGCTGGCTGTTCCTGGGAGCAGAGCGCACAGCAGGGTCCCCATGTCCCAAGGCCAGCACTCCTGGGAGATGGAGCTGCTGGCAGCTCCTACAAACACAGCTCTGCTGGCAGGGCTCAGGGCTGGGCATGAGGCCTGCCTGCATTTCAGACCAGCAACAGCAAGAGATGACCAAAAACCCCCTTTTATCCCTGTATTCCAACACCCCATCATGCACAGCAAGCTTTAACAAGTACTCACTGATTCCAAAGTTACCTCCAGACCCCGCAGAGTCGCCCTAAAATCAAAGAGCAAGAAACAAAAGTAAGGCTGAAAATTCATTTCACATTTCTGCTCTACGTTAAACCAGGGGTGAAGGGGCAGGGAAAGCTTTTGCAATGAGATAAGCATTCAACAGTTTCAACAATTTAACATGCTGAAGCACTTCCTACTGTAAATATCAATTGCTATATCCCATTTCAAATCACTCAACATACTTCATAATACTTGAGTTTAGCTTTGAGAGCTTCAATAGTCCTTAAACTTTCTTCCTGCTGCTTTTCCTTGGTAGTCAGGATTTTCTTCAACTCATCTTTCTGAAAGAGAAGGAGTGCCACATAGCCAAAGCCACAAGAATGGACACGGTTGTAAGACCTCAAGGAACTTTTTAAAGAGTTTAGACAGAACTTCAACCAAGATCAGCACCCAAAGAATCCCTAATTTTTTGCTTCTGGAGTTCTTCTTCAAGACTCCTCCTGTAGAGGAGGAGTCTTGAAGAATGAGTCAAGAATATGCACCAACATAACCTGCTACCGTTTAATTAATTCATATTTGTTAGTCTTGCACTACTGAAAGTCACTACAGAGATGCTTAATATTATCAGTGTGCTCAATATCCTAAGTGAGCTTTAAAGGAGCCATGGGAAGGATAATTATTTGTAGTTACAGAAATGCTGTGCAGCTGCATAAACTAATCCAGAGCAGTAGATGCTTCACTTGGCATTTTTAGGTAGCTTCTAAGTAGTGTATTTAAAACTGCAGAGGAAATAAAAGAGAGAGCTGCTCCCCCTACTCCCCAGTGCTGCTCCACCTGCAGGTGACACATCCTACCTCATTCTCAAGATCATCTGCAAACATTTGCTCCTGCAAAAATGACAAAAAATCCCCCCCAAATCATTTTCTCAATGATGTTTAAGGGGCTCACACACAGTTCATCAGCTGACAAATCCACCCCAGCTTCTAATGCTCCCCTTCCAATTTCCATCCAGCTTTATTGCTCTGTTTCCTATTTCTCTAGCCAGGAGTTAAGGGTGTCTGACAGAGCAATGTCTCTGGGAACTGGGATATCTCCTGTTTTCCAGCTCAGGCACTACTGAGGCAGCCAAGTACAGCTTTTCAGAAGAACTTTGCTGATTTGGGGAAGTGGCTATTAAGAAATTCATTTTATAAAGGCAATGCTTAAAACAGGAGTTCAGACAAGCCACTGACTGCACTAAGAAATATTCTTTCTATCCATGGGCTACATTTAGGAGGAGATGCATAAATGTACCTCTACAAAAATATAGCAAACAAACAGCCTCCACAAAGCAAAAACCAACAAAAAATCCTCTTTATGTTTTCTTTCTACTGGTCACACTTAGACCTTCAAAAGGAGGGAAATTTTTTTAAAATCAACGTTTCAAATTTAGGTGAGAAACTTCTGCTGGAAACCTTTGGCTTTGTTTTCTTGCCAATTGAAGGTTTTTTTTTCCCTCTATGCTTGCACTTGCAGTAACAGCTGGACAGTCAGCTGATGACAAAGCCCTGCCACACACCCCCCACATTTAATGGAGAGATGAAGTTCAGTCTCCAAATTGCAGCACTCCAGAGCAGCCCATGGCTCAGCTGCACTGGGGGGCAGAGCCACAAACGCTGCTGCCCAAATGTCTGGGTGCCAGGGAAGGACATGGCACCAGCTTCCTCACAATTCAGGTGTAACTACAAGACCAAAGGCTTTTCCAGCAGACAATGGGGACACACATTGCAGTAATTCCCAGGAAAGCAGATGCTAACCCCATGGGCCTTCCTGTCAGCCCCAGGTGGCTGTCCCAGCTTTCCAGCCAGGCATTCCAAGCCTTGGCTTACCTCAGTGAGCTGCAGTTGTAGCCCACTGATTCTGTCCAGCAGCATCCTCTGCTCCTCCTGCACTTCCCTCATTCGATCCTTCAAATCTTGGTTTTCCAGCTCCAAGTCCTTAAAAGTAAAATATGAAATTTAAAAATGGAAAATGAAGATCTCCCCACACTTACACACACATTGGGAAAGGTAAAGACTCTGAGCCAGCAGATTTAACAGCTACTGAGCACTCCAAGCCCTGCCTCGCCTTTTGAAAACTGCAGTGACAAGGGAATGAGATGGGAAAATTAATGCTGGTTAGTGGAACAATCACGACACAGATTATTTTTAGTATGACACAAACACACATCTCCTTGAGAATGTTAAAAAAATAAATCCTCCTCATTTGTGACTGATTTTACTGCAGAGGCAGAAGGTTAAGAGGTAGGATAGGTTAAGACAGGGACACTTTATTGCCCAAAAAACATGCAGATTTTTCCTGAAAAAAGTTTACAGCTCATCTGCATAACTGCCACACTGCACATGATGCAATTAGGTTTCAAGCAAGCAGCAGTACACGACCTTTGCTGATGGATCATTAGTGCTCACTCCAGCAGCCCAGCCTGCCGTTAGTGCCTGTGCCTCGTTATCCCAGTGGGAACCCACAGGATGCTCCCTGCCCACTCACCTGAGTGCTGGGCTCCTTCTGGAACAGCTGGAGCTCCTCCTGTGCCCCATAGCCCCGGCCCCACTTCTGGGACACGCTGGAGACCTGTCAGTGCAGCAGGAGAACATTCCTTTAGATCCCTGTGCCACCCCACCTCCCCAGTTCCCACTGGGACAGGGCCACCCCGACCTCAGCCCCCCACAAACGATCCCCTCTCAACCCCTCACTGACAAATGGCTTCACCAAGTACCTTTTGCTCAGCCTGCCCTCTCTTGATGCTGTCTCTTCCTAAAAAGGCACCACAAAAACAGGGAGTTACAAAAGGCATTTTCTTCAGATTCATGCAACAACGTGACACATTCAGCTAATTCTATTCCCCTTTCCACCCTGGGAGGGCATTTCAAAAAACTAGCCCATCACACCCCCAGCTAATCAAACATGGAAACACCCACAAGGTTTTCTATAAAATAAAGGCTATTTATTGCTATAAATAAGGGTAAATAACTCCCATGATCAATACTGTTAAACCCTCGAGGCATCAGAGCCTGCAACCCTCTTAAAAGCTTTGCTAAAACCACACAACCCCAAAACTGTCCCTGCCCTCCCAAACAGGTCCTTTGTGGTCAAAGGACCACAGCTGCCCTCCCAAACAGCCCCTGGGGCCACAGGAGCAGGGACACAACCCCACCCCAAGGAAGGTGCTGTAGGTTCCTCCTACCTCTGCTGGAGTCCTCAACGGCAGCTTTTATTAAAGCCAAAATGTCAATATTGTCCCCAATCCTGGCATAGTAAGCACAGTCATGGCCAAGGCCATCAGTCAAACCAACATCAGCACCATTCCTGAGCAACACCTCCACGGCATCCTTGCAGCCATATTCACAGCCTAACATTAGGGCAGTCCTGGCATGGGGAGAGAGAGGGGGTTGAGAGACCCAGGGACGCCACAGAGCATCACTCACAGAGCCAGCCCTGGAACAAACATGTCTGACCACAGGAACCTCAGCCAAGGCACCTTCCCTCTGCCCACAGAGGAAACAGCTTTCCAAAGTCACTCGGCAATGCTTAAATATTTGTGCAAAAGCAAACAAACCCACCATAACAACAGCATTTCTACAAAACCAGCACAGACATGCTGCCTTTGAAAGCCACCCAGTGTTTGGAGAACTCCCATGACGCTGCTTTCCTCTACCAGATACAAATCTCAACAGACACAACAAACACCAGGCAAGGAGTTTAGACAAGGTTTGGAGAGGGGGGTGCCTGGGAGCCCAGGCATTACAGCCCTGGCAGAGCTTCCCCAAACACCCCCCAGCTGCAGGACATGCAGTGAGAGTAGCCAGGCTTTGTCCCACGGCAGCCCCATGTCATGGAGGAATTCTCCAAGAAATCACTGGCAAAAACAGCAGCTACAAACAGAACCAGGAACAAACAGTTCAAGGTCCCTTGGGAGCTGCACTGGACTCAGGACTTCTTGCCAGAGCACCACTTCTACTATGGCCCATTGATCCCAAAGGCTGCTTGGGACAGAAAAACCCTTTAAAGAACCAAGTGCAGGTTCCCTGCTGGCAAGAACAAGCCTGGGAATATTTTGGATGCCAGCAGGAGCAGGAAAAAAGGCCAGGTGTTGAACTGGCAGATCCATTTGTGAACTGGCTCCCAGGTTCTCCTGCCCCAGACTGAGCCCATCCATTCTGCCAAGGGGCAGCCTTCCCCCAGGTGCCAGCAGGAGCCCAGCAGTGCCCTGCAGGCCTTACCTGCTCTGCTTGTCCCTGGCATTGACGTCGGCCCCCCTGTCTATGAGCAGCTGGCACACCGCGGGGCGACACATCTGGGTGGCCAGCACCAGCGGTGTCCTCCCGTCCTGGGGGACACAGGGGACAGCGTGAGGCCAGGGAGGAGGCAGAGGGGGCCAGCAGCTCCCTGGGTGCAGCAGGGAGGAGCAGGAGGAGGGGGAGGCAGCCCCTTACCCCGTCCTTGGAGTTGACGGCGGCGCCGTGGTCGCAGAGCAGCTGGATGCTGGCGGAGCAGTCGGACATGGCTGGGGACAGAGCAGGACAGAGGGAGGTGACACGGGGCACGGAGGGGACCTCGTGCTGTGACAGCAGCCTGGGGAGGGCCCAGGCACAGCCCTGGGGGTGTGTGTTTCACCAAAACCCCCAGGGCTGAGCTGAAGGCTGACCGGGCTGCAGGGCTCAGCTCTCACACCACCCACAGCAAATCACACACTGCAGCACAGGGAGGCTGCAGGAAAACACCCACAGCAATCAAACACTGCTGTGCCAGGCACTGTAGCACAGGGAGGCTGCAGGAAACCCAGAGCAAAGGCTCTTCACCCACCCCCAGCACTGCCCTAAAACTGCTCGTGATCCTTGAACATTTTACTCAACTTCACCTCAGACCTCCAAGCTCTGTAACACTGTTCAGTTCATTATTGAGGACAAATGCCATGACATTATAAAACACTCTCTCCTACTACAGCCACCAAAATTAAAAGATAAGACTTCAGCCCATTCTGGAAGTAAATGCATTAATTAAATCTTCGTTTCCATACAGTTAGCAGCAAAGCAAAGCCCTTCACCTGCATCATGAAGAGCAGTTCTTCCCTGGAGATCCACATTCTCTGTCGGACAATTGTACTGTTAAAATAAATAATCCCAGTTATAAATTAGAATCCAGACTGCATTTACAGCATCAGGTGTTTGAGCTTTAAATTAAAGTAATAAAACATGATTTAAGTAAAAAATACGCACAGGATTTGCCCAATTCATTAGATTTTTCACAGATAATGAGCCTTTATATCTGCATGGAGACATGCATCAATTAAAAGTTTAAAAAGAACCCATTTAAAATTAAAAAAAAAAAAATCAAACGGGCATACACTGACCAGGAATAAATTAAGGAAAAATAAACATCACACAAACCTAAGACAACCCTCAAACACTGTTTCATTAATGAGAGTTTGTGGCTATAAATGCCCAGCTTTTGAAGGAAACACTACTGTGGGGCAGCCAGTGTTGCTGTTTCTGAACTGCATTCAGACAGGGAACAGCAGTCTTTTAAAGACACTCAGCCCCATTTTCTTCAAGAACCACAAACTACAACTTGATTTGATAGTCTATGAAAAGATTTTTTAAAAAAGTTTATTTTCTTTATTTTAGTCCTCTTTCAGTCCCAACCTGGTATTTAACATGAAAAGGTCTTTTCCCCATGACTCTTATTTTTTAAAAAGAATCTGATTAAGAAAGAAATCACATATCCCAGTTTTGAACCAGTGTTTGTAAAGCCACCTTTCCCCCCAGTATAAGAGCTGTGAGAGACAAGCTGCATTTTCAGTACCTGCAAGAGCTTCTGCAAGCACAAAGCGTGGCCATACTTGGCAGCCAAGTGCAGGGCGTTTCTGCCTGAAAACAGAGAACAGCAGCTCAGGGTTTGGGTCAGTGAATTCCTGAGGAGTATTCCCAGCATTTTAGATCCAACAGTTCCTGTGTGCCAGTCCCTGCAGATCTGTGCTGAGACATCTCCTCTCTACACCTCACTTTGTTACAGTTCATTTGTGAAATTAATCTCAAAATACTGCATCTGACTCCATACAAGGATTTAAAAAAACCAACCCTCCCATAAGAGAAGGAGGCCAAGTTATCTCTGTAAATTTTCTTGTTCTCAGCTCTATTAAATTCTGAGTAACAACCTGAAAGTTAGCACCTGTTTTTAACTGTCTCTTCCATATGACCTTCCACAGACTCTGCTACCACTCAAGGAAATCTGGAAGGTTCTGAGCTCCTGAGGCTCAGGCTGGGCACACAAACACCTCCCCACAACATTCCACAGGATCCTCACCTCGAGTTCATTTAAAATTGCTCTTATCCTGTTCTTCTCACCCAGAAATGCTGATCTCACCAGCGAGTCTGGAGCACATTATAAACACAATTATAGCAGCACAAACCCACATTCCTGAAGTTCTGCTGCATTCATGAATTCCATAACAGGCCAGCTTCCTCAAGACCAGCAACAAGGCACACAAATAATTTGTTTTTTACCAGCTACAGAAAGAAGGCAGAGCTATCCTGTGGTCCAGCTTAACTTTATTTCAGAATGAAACCCAGCTGGGAGCATTTTCAGGCTGCCCTTTCAGGGTCTGTGAGGGAACCCACCTGCAGCATCAGTGGCTGTGATATCAACTCCGTGCACCAGGATGGTGTTCAAGCAGTCCAGGTTTCCCTTTGATGCTACAACATGGAATCTAAAAAAAAAAAAAGAGAAAATACCTTGCTTAGGCACAGCTGGTTTGTACACAGAAATGGCAATATTGGCCAGGAAAGACAAAGCAGCAGGGAAGTGCTACAGGGGCCAGCTCTGGACGGCATCCAGAGTTAAGGGTTCTGCAAATATTACTTCAAGGAACAAGGTAAATTTCCTGAGAAACAATCATTATTTACCTGATCAGTGAACCAGGTGAAATACCAGTGGGGTTTCAGTTTCTCTCTAATACTCAAACCTGGCAAGAGCGAGTCTTTAAACACTCATCTCCACTCGAAGTGAAGATTGTTTGGGAGTTTCCCTTTCCAGCCAGCTGGGCTCCAGCTTAGCGGAGCTAGATTTAGATGAGGTATTACACAGGTTTCTGTACCCAAAAAGAGCAGCAGGAGTATGATTTTCATACTCTAGAGCAGGAGGATGATTTTCAGCAGCCCCCCAGCACCATTCCCAAGCTCTGGAAGTCACTTACGCGGATCTCCCCTCCACGTCCAGCTTTGTGGGACTGACCCCCTTCTTGGCCAGGATGGATGAAACCTTCTCCACATCGCCCCTCTCAGCTGCCTTCATTAACCTGTCATCGTACTTGCTCCAGTCTGGGTTCAGCTGGGGGACAGAAGCACAGATGTGAGTTTATGGAGCACCAGGATCCACCGGGGCTGAGCCACAACAAAATCCAAAATTGGTTTACAAACAGTGCTGCACCCACCAGGATGTCTGGAGCTATTTGGGCAACATCCCTGTCACTGTTGTTGGCATTGAATGTGCAAAGCTCTGGGACAGCCTGGTTAAGCCACTTTGGTCCTAAAGGAGACCTTTAGGATCAAATTTCTTCAGTTTTCCTCATTCTGTTTCAGTTTGTCTTTGTTCAGTTGCAATATTCTGACAACAAATGGATGCACTAAAAATACACTCCAGGACAAGGCTTTTCCTGGCTGTGCCAGACTGTTCAGTGGGTCATAAATTAGCCAAGTGTGATGTTTAAAGGAAGAACAGCTACTGAGCTGGAGAAGGAAGAAATTCAAAGTTGATAGTTTGGAATTGCCTGCAGTTCCCAAAGCACCGTGGAGTGCAGAGAAAGCCCAAGCCAATTATAAACAGACCACCACCATCCAGCCCCAGACAGCCCTCAGCCCCCACTCCTCTCTTGTTTACTTCAAACTTAGAATTTCAGGCCCCAGGCCAAGCCTCCCATCCCAAAATGCAGAGCTTGTTCTCTTCCCTGCCAAACCACCCCTCTGGATGGCTCTGGGCTTTTCAGGAAACTGCTCTGGGACAGAAACCTCACATCCATGCTGGACACTGATGACTGGATATCCAAGGAGCTTTTAAGGGAAAAACAAAGCTTCCAGAGGAGCGTTTTACTCAAAACAGGAGTATAACATTCAAATGTAACTCTGCACAGCAAAAGAATTTGCAGGTAAGGGTGACACACAAGCAGCCCGTGGGTGCATGAAGTTACTTCTCACTGTGGGTCAGAAATTCCTCACAACATGAAGAACATTAAACCAGGAAACCCCAGCCCAGGGTTTGTTTAAGTAAAAGAGGGCAAACAAAAGAGAACAGCCCCAAAAATCCACTGCCACCACCTGCATCTGCAGTGATTTGTAAAAGGGAGCTGCACTCATGACCAGAGGAGGCAGAGGGGATCCCATCAATCCATACAAATATCTCCAAGGGGTGTCAGAGGATGATTCCACACTGTTCAGTGGTACCCAGGACAAGAAGCAGTGGCCAGAAACTAAAACACAAGAATTTCCACCTCAACATGAGGAAGAACTTCTTTCCACAGAGGGGGCAGAGCCCTGGAGCAGCTGGATTCCCTCTCTGGAGACATCCCCACTGCACCTGGCCACGTTCTGTGTCACCTGCTCCAGGTGAGCCTGCCTGTGCAGGGGGCTGGCCTGGAGGATCTCCAGAGGGCCCTTCCAGCCCTAACGACTCTGGGTGATAATCTGCACTCTGCTTTCCCACAATAAACAAGATTACTGTAATCATGAAGGCTTAGCAGCAGCTAACCCAGTCCAGCCCTGCTAGAAGTGACAGGAGTAATAAAAATAGAGCACTAATGAAATTAGCACCAGTGCTGCCGGGCTGAGGTGCAGCACTGACTCATCAATCAATTAACACATCCATTAGCCTGAAAGCCAAGGCAGCCTGGCCTGAGAAGTCACTGCGCTGGTGACATCACCAGTGCCATGTCCTCGCCAGCCTGGACAGGCTGCCCTGCAAAGCCACCTCCTCGTGCAAGGCTCAGCTTTTCATGTCAAATACCTTGGAGACTGTGCACACACAGCATCACACCCCGTGCTCCCGAAATTCTCCTGGTGCCTTCCCATCCCTACAGGACAGAGAGCTCACCTTGGGGGCTCACACGGGGGTGGGATTGCTGGGTTGCACCTCTGCAGCTGATACCTGCCAGCACAACTCACCCAAATGGACAGAAAATCCTCCCAAATCCTCCCCAGCCAGTCCCTGCTCCCATTTCATCAAAGTTCTGATTAACAGAAGCATTACTTTAAAAAAACCAACACTTCAGTCATTTGTATCTCCGGCCTGTGGTGCACTAAGTTTAAAAGGGGATGGAGGGACAGGACACAGGGAATGATTCCCACTGCCAGAGGGCAGGGATGGATGGGATATTGGGAAGGAATTCCTGGCTGGGAGCATGGGTAGGCCCTGGCACAGGTGCCCAGAGCAGCTGGGGCTGCCCCTGGATCCCTGGCAGTGCCCAAGGCCAGGCTGGACACTGGAGCAGCCTGGGATGGTGGAAGGTGTCCCTGCCCATGGCAGGCTATGGAATGGGATGAGCTTTAGGATCCCTTCCAACCCAAACCATTCCATGATAAAATCATTATATATTTAACAAACACATTTCACATTTAGGGAAGATTCCTCGCAGGAGGAGTTGCTAAGGAGATACAACACTCATCAATTAAACAGAACTACTACACCCCATTTGCACAACCCAAGCTTGCACATTTTGCAGCTGTAAATTCCTGGAGGATATGAAACCCCAGCTAGAGCTCCAAGATACCTACTGTGTCCTTGGCTGCACAGGAGAACCAACAAATCATGCTGAACTCGAGGTGCCAGGAGCCACCAGCCCGGCCACATCCGCGCCCCAGCTCACGGCGAGGAACCGCTGCCCTGCACCGCCCGTGGCTGCTCCTGCTCCATCCTCACTTAGCTCGGCTCCCCGAGGGTGCTCTCCCCATCCTCAGCATCATCCTCAGCCTTCATCACTCTGGGACACTCAGAGGAGCGTGCGGCCGTGCTGCCCAGAGCCGTGCTCAGTGCCGGACAGACGGATGGACAGACGGCGCTCAAGGAAATACTGCCCAGACCCCAGGAGCTGTAAACAACACGCAGGCAGCCTCACCAGCCCGATCTATTTTCTGATAAGGCACTACTTGATAGGCAGGCGATAGAAAGCAATAGCTATTAATACATTCCCGGCGTGCCCGTGCCCTGAGTCACGGTGCTGGGAGTGAGCTCAGGGGCCAGGCACGTCCCCAGCCCCGCAGACAGGCAAGCAAGCGCTCTTTGGAAATGACAAACACGCTCCTCCTCACGGCCACCGGGCACCCCCACGGGGGAAGGTCGCTCTCAGCACCACTAATAACACAGCAGGACTGAAATACTCCCAGCAGTAATTCCTTCCCCGTTCCGCCGCGCCACAGAGCCGTAACCAGACTCAGGCTCAGACTTCAGACAGCTACAACCGCCGAGCAGATGGAATGCGTGATCCTATTTTGACAGAAATGTAACCCATTTTAAATTAGAAAACACACATGCCTCTGCTTTAAAAAAATTCTCCTTTCGCAGCACTGAAACCCTTTCTGAATAAAACCTGGTTTCAGCTTACTGCTGCTGCCAGTCTGTCTCCCAACATGTGAAATGAGAGGAGTCACAGAGGCTGTGAAAACATTAAACAGACAGCACAATGATTAACAGGAGGGAGATGGAGAATCCCCTTTCACAAGTTTTAAATTTAAATGGAGATCTCCCAAGTGCCATATTTAGAGGAGTAGGTCAACAAGACAAGCAATGCACTGTTTTGTCTGCAGGAGAGAAACCTGGTCCGGGGCCAGGAAAACCACTTACACTCACCCTGGAGGACACACTCCAGAGGCTGCAAATAGCCTAATAAATGGATCTTCTCAGCAGAGAATTTTAAAATCAATCGCTCAGATTTGGGCAAATTCTCTCTTTCCCAGTAAGTTCTGAACAGTCCCCTCGTCCCCTGTGTGAGCACCAGCCTTTGCCCCACAGCACCAACACTCCCCAAGAACGTTCCAAGACCTCTCTGCAATTAGCATCCATGTGACAAAGCCACTCCAAAAAAGTGCAGTGACTGTGCTGTCTTCTGGCCACAACCAAGTCTGTCTCCTCAAGCTAAAAATGGATATTTTTTGGGGGGGGTGATAAATACACGTCCCAAGTGGCAGCAACAGAAAAGCCCCACTTGACCAAAATCAGTTTGGTGAGAAATGTAGGTAAGACTGTGGTTTCCAGGTGTTCATCCCAAAGGTTTTCCTTGTCTCCATCTCATCTGCCTGCAGACGTTCCTCGTGCCTCGTGAGCTGTACTCATCCTGCAGCCCCTTTGTGCTGCAGATCCTCCTGAGACAGCCCTGACCACAAGATTTGGGATTGCTAAACCACATTCCCCAGCCCTGCCCAGCTCCAGCCAGGCACAGAGCAGCTTCCATGGCTCCATCAGCGCCGAGCAGCTTCAGGAAACACAAACCCCAGGGATTAAACCTTCTCCAGGGCAGCTCAACCCAGAGAGCTCAAAGGCACCAACTCCAACATGCTCTTTAGAGTACCTGAAATGTACAGCCTAATTCAGACTTTTTTTCACCAAAATTAAGACCAGGAATATCATCAGATCCCAGCAGTGCAGATCTCTGGAGGTGCTACCTCCCCCTCCACTGCACAGATGCCTGGCCAAGGCTGACATTGCCCATTCTGTGTTAACACACCTGTTTTCCCAAGCCCAGCCTGCCAGGAACCCTGCCCAGCCCTGTGTCTCCTCAGATAAGAGCAGCCCACCTCCGTGCTGGGCTGGCACCAGAGGCAGCCTGGTTGCTGCAGACAGGCACCAGAGCACTGACAGAACACAGACCCCCTGCTCCACGTGCCCTCCCAGCTCTCAGCCAGCGACAAACCTCCTGAGCTGAAAGGATTGATGTCCCCAGGAACTCCTTGGGCCCAGGTGAGCTTTGAGCATCCTCCACACCCTCGTCACAACTCCAGAGCATGGAGGGACAGCACAAGGGGCAACGGCCTCCCACGGGAAGAGAGGAGCTTTAGGTGGGTTTGGAGGAAATTCCTCCCTGTGAGGGGATGAGGCCCTGGCACAGGTGCCCAGAGCAGCTGTGGCTGCCCCTGCATCCCTGGCAGTGCCCCAGGCCAGGCTGGACAGGGCTTGGAGCACCTGGAACAGTGGAAGGTGTCCCTGCCATGGCAAGGGGTGGGACTGGATGAGCTCTAAGGTCACCTAACCCAGCTCAGAAATACCAGCTGTAACTCAAAGCAGCTCCTAAGCCCTTCACAGCGAGCTGGGATAAAGCTGTGAAAGTGAGCCCAGCTCCTGCCACCACGGGACCAGGCTGATCCTGTCCCCAGCACAGCCCAGCAGGGACACAGCCCCTGTAATGCCATTAGTGGGTGACATAAGCACACAGGAGAGCAGAGAGCTCTGGGGACACTGCCAGCACCAACACAGCACAGCTCACACGCTCCCAGTGGCCCTTCACAGAACCCCAGGAGCAGCTGGAAGGGATTTAAATCCCACCCAGTGCCACCCTGCCATGGCAGGGACACCTCCCACTGTCCCAGGTGCCCCCAGCCCCAATGTCCAGCCTGGCCTTGGGCACTTCCAGGAATCCAGGGATCTCACTCCCTCCAGGGAGGAATTTCCCCCCAGAATCCAACCCAAACCACCCCTTTCAGAGCCAGGGCAGGCTCACACGTCCCCCAGGCCCCACGCTTTGAGTCCCTGCTCTTTCTCCAGAGGGCAGAGTACATTTGTCATCAAACCCAACGTGGGGACAGACACACCCTGCCCTTTCAATGGCACAGAGTGACAAAGGCTTTTGAAGTGCTTTGATTTGTTTTAAAACTGCACTGACAGAATGAAAGGGTAAGTTAGATTAGAAAACTGGTTTTTAAAAATGTTCCCCAGGTGCAGCTTCCCCTGCAGGGCAAGGGCACTTCACTAAACCCATCTCTCCTGAAGAATTTGGCTCACCTGTCTGAAAAAATACTGCACATACTGGGTTAAAGCCCACTGGGGCGAGCAGAAATGGCATTTTGTATTTTACAGGCATATCTTACTTCCCAGGACACGTCTGTCCCCACGTGTAAAGGCTCTGGAGTGCCAGACTGCAGGAGTGGGATGTGGGTTTAGTCTGTGCAAGGGAAAACCAGACACAGCCTGAACACAGGGCTCTTGTTTCACCCTGCACCTTCCCACAGGCAGCACTTTGTGTTACCACCTCATTCACCAGAAATCCCCCAGAATAAAAAAGCCATTGAATGCCACAAAGTGGGCAAGGCTTAGCTCAAAACGGGATAAAAATCAGCAGTTCCCTTAGGCCTGCTCTGGTTTGGTATCGTGCTGAAAACACTCCTGTCAAAGACTCACCTGAACAGCTGTGCCTGGTGCGTTTAAATGGAGCTGCAGCCTGTCATTAATGCAGGTAACAGTGTCCTAACAAACACCTTAAAGCAGGCAACTACATCTCCTGAGAAACATCCCTGATTTTACCCTGTTCCTCCCAAGTCAGCATATCCCATCAAGATCAGTTCATTAAGAATCAGGAAAATTCAAGTTGACTTCTAGCTCTGTTACGTGTCAAAAAATCCTCTCAAAATGAACATTTCCTGCTGCAAGGAGTGAGAGGTCCCCCACAGCAGTGCCAGTTTCTCTCTTCCAGGCTGAGCCAGGGGAAAATCCACCAGCAGCAACCACAAGAGCTCAGGGGCTACACTGAAGTGCCAAAGGATTCTGCCTACAATCCCTGCAGGAGGCAAAGCCAGCTCAAAGAACAAAAAACAGTCCCAGTTTTGTTCTCAAACAACTTTCTCATATCTCATGGCCAACACAAAACTCCAGAGCACTTTACTGATAAAACAGCCTGAGAGTGCCAGCCTTGAGGCACAGCCTGACCTGGACACCAAGAGAAGCGATCAGAGCTGCTGGGGCTCTGCTGAGGACATCCCTGGTACCTGGGGCCAGATCCACACACCAGGAACATCACACCTGGATAAAGGGGAGCCCTGCCAGCCCAGCTCCTGCTGCAGCCTGCCTTCACCCCACAGGAGAAATATTTCCCCTTTAAACAGGGAGAAACAGGAGCAGGGTCAGAGTCCAGCTGCCTGTGGGAGCAGCACAGCTCCTGCCTGCCCGGGGCTCCATTAGCTGGAATTTCTGAGCTCTCAGGCAGGGCCCCATTGATCCGTGTGCTGCCATTCTTTAAAGCATCAGGAGATGTCAGGGGGGATGAAACCTGGTGTGAGTGCTGCATCCAGCACAGGGACCAGCCCCAAGCACACGGGGAAGGGAGCAGCAAACCCCAGCCGTGGTCAGCCAGCACTAAAGCATCAGGAGATGTCAGGGGGATGAAACCTGGTGTGAGTGCTGCATCCAGCACAGGGACCAGCCCCGAGCACACGGGGAAGGGAGCAGCAAACCCCAGCCGTGGTCAGCCAGCAGTGAGTGGTGCAAACAGGATCAGCCTCAGATGTCCCAGCATGTGCTTGCTAGCATTAATATTTAAATACTGACAAAGTACTCCATAAGTTGCTTCTACACAAAAGGTCATAAGAACTCCAAGCAGATAAGCACAGAGTTTATCTGTGTAATTATGTCTGCACATCAGCTCAGGATACTGAACTCCCAGGCCTGCACTGAACCTCCACTCTTTTAAATATTTTTAATTGCTGCATTCCAAAGCGATAAAGCATTAACTCTCCTTTCTACGGAGCCTGAAAATTACAATGCACCTGTAAACAGGCTGCACCACAAAGCTTCTGCTGCACCACAAATTGCCTGTTGTGTTTCTTCAGCTTCGACCCACAAACAAGCTCTAATTCCACTTAACTAAATGCAAATGAATCACAAAGAGATTTTTTTCCAAGAACAAACACATTAGCACGAGCCTGAATAAAGCTTCCTGGAACCAAACTTGCTCCAAGGAACAACCCCAGCCAGGCCAGGAATGACATTGGAATATTACAGTGCTGTGGGTGCTGGAGGATGCCATGGCAAAGTCACCTCAGGGAGGGGGACAGGACAGAACTGCTCCAGCCAGAGCAGCAGCAGCACTGGAAAATTCTGCTGATGGGTCAGGGCACTGGGATCAGCCTGGCTGACAAACTGGTCTGTGTCCTTGCACAGGGCAGAGTCAGGACACAGAGCCACAAAAAGTCTTGTTCGTGTACAAACTCTCCTGTGCCCCCAGCAGCACCAGGATCTTCTTCTGTAAATGAACTTGAACCTTTAAAGGGTTAAAATTAGGTGATCAAACACCTGGTTTTCACTTCACCCCTTCGGTTACTAATGTGCATTTGTCAGCACACTGGGGCTATAAATCACTGCTGGCATTGATGCTGCTGCACATCCAGCAAGAGGTGCTGCTGATGAATTAGCAAATCCCAGCAGCATCCTTCATTGCCGTGACAGAAGGGTCAGCCCAGAGCAGGGGGTGGTACCTGCCCTCCCTGCTGCTGACAGGGCAGGAGCAGATGTTTAATGTGCATTGGGTCACCCCACAGAGCTCCACTCCTGCCTTCCCAGAGGAAAACTCATCCACTTAACAGAGCTGGGCAGCATCTGCAGGGAAAGCAGTGTTGACACAACCTTGAACAAGCTCAGCTGTCACTGACTCCAGAGCTTGTTCAGATATTCATTTAATAATCACAGCTCATTATACCAGGGCAAGAGCTCAGGTGTCCCTTTGTTCCTTGCACAATGGTTTCCGCTAATTATACGGCAGGTTTGGTTTCTCTTAATTAAACAAAACCCGGCACCACTTTTCCCAGGGGAGAGAGGATTGGTAGGAGTTTTCACACGGTTTTGTGTCTGCCCATCCCCATCACCTCCCCCAGGTGATGTCCTATCAGCAGGTGAGGACCATCATCACCTCACCCAGGTGAGGCCCCATCACCTCCTGCACCTGATCCCCATCACCTTCTCCAGGTGAGGACCATCATCACCTCCCCCAGGTGATCCCCACCAGCAGGTGAGCCCCATCACCTCCTGCACCTGATCCCCATCACCTCTGCCAGGTGAGGCCCATCAGCAGGTGAGGACCACCAGGAGCCCCACTAGTGGTTTCCCAGTAACTCCAGGTGCCCCTTCCCTGAATTCCAGGCTCAGCTCAGGGGATAACACACCTGAGACTGAGCAGAGCCCTCCCCAGCTGTTCCCTCAGAGTTACAGCACTAAGCAGGTGCCTTCTCCCCTGCAGAGGCCACAGTCAGAACTCAGCTCTGAAGGTCCATTTGCCAAGGTCTGACCCAGAGAGAAGAGGTTTGTT
The DNA here is from genome assembly GCA_035584835.1 of Tangara arthus. NCBI lineage: Eukaryota > Metazoa > Chordata > Aves > Passeriformes > Thraupidae > Tangara > Tangara arthus. Next base: position 1,189,916 of record JAWMQZ010000021.1, on the reverse strand, counting down.
TTGCAGAACAACAAACCAACCCTTCCTCAATCAGTTTCTCAAGAGAGACCAAGCAGTGAGTATCTCATGGGTACAGACACAATTCCCAGCTCTGCTGAAGAACACATCTCCTTATCTCAGTCCAGGTCCCAAACACACATTTATGGTGTCAGGATGTACTCTGGAATCTCAGAGGCACAGCAGTGGGAGCTGCCATGGTCCCACTGTGGTCCCAGTGGGATTGAGGACATTAATTAAGAACTTTCCTGTAAATGCTGGTGGATGAGGCACCTCCTCTGACCTTCATGCCCCACGGAAGCCCACATCCAACTTTCCAGCCTGCCCTCCTGCTAATGCCAGGCATTTGTCTCACTATGCAGAGCACTGAACAGGCTGCTCAGATGATTTTCCAAGCACCAGCAGCCAGCTGGAGCTGACTAAACCAGGTAATTCCACTTTCAGGTTCTGGATAACCGTGGAATTGGTAATAACTAACATGGTTTCTACTTTCTGCTGCTTTTCCTGGCTTCCCTCCATCACAAATCAATAACAAAGCCATTCCCATCAGAAGGCACGTCACTACCACCGTCACCTGGAGGAAAACTCCCAAAAGCAGGCTGGATTAGGTTTCTCCCCACCCCGCAGGAAACAGCGCTGGGTGGAGAGAGGAGAGAGGGATGAGGTTTCCCAAACAGGCAGCCCTTGTGCGCTCCTTTCACGCAGGATCTCTGAAGCTGCCGCTGGCAGGGATCCCACCCTCTTCCCCTCCTTCCAGCAGAACAGAGACCGGCTTCATCCCAAACACACACCCACCGGGATGGGTTTGACCCCGCAGAGAAGATTAAAAGTTGCTATCCGATGAGATGCTGGAGTGATCACACAACCAAACTATGTAATAAACAGGGGAAGTAAGTTTACTATGCACAAAAATCCCCGTTTTTACAGGATCTTGCTGAAAGAATTTCCCTTCGTGTATTTCAGAGTAACTTCAGCTCTCAAAGGTATTAAGACTGCTCAAACCTCCTCTGAAGAGAAGGTTTATTGGAAGTGAAAAATCTCCATGTCTATTCAAAACCAAACACAGGTGCTGCCAGGCTTTGTTTGAATGTAATTACTGGGCTAATTTGAGAATAACAAACAGCTCTAAAGTACAGGACAGCTAATGAACACAGAGCAGTGCCAGCCCACGCATGACAAATCCTCATAACAGGCTCATGAATCACTGCTGAGCTCCGTGGATCCTGGGAGCTGTCATCAGCCGGGGGAGCACCTCAGAGCAGCTCCAGCTCCTCCCCAGGGGCTGGGACTGTCAGGTAACATCCTCAGAGCAGGATTTTGGAGATAGCCACTATCTCAAAGGACGGCTGATAAAATCCAGCGCCTCGCATTCACCTCCCTGTCCCGCTATTCCCCGCAGCCAGCGGCGAGCTCAGCAGAGGAGCACAGGGACAGCTCGGGATGGATTTCCGAGGAAGCATTTACCGAACAGGCACAATTAAAGTTGATTTACCGCGCCAACAGTTTCCAAACAAGGCTTTCTCCAGTTACAAAGACCTCCTCCCTGAACAAAAGTTATCCGCAGGGATGAATGAAGTAAAAATAAAGACCGATAAAGCCGGTTAAAGCCAGCTAAAACCAGCCTGAATTTTGGAAGCCGGACAAGAAGGGGCAGAGAACTGCACCATAACAGAGGTGCACTTCCAGAGGTTCTGCCTGGTTCGGCTCTGCATTCCAGACTGGATGACCGGCAACCACAGCCGCGTGCTCACCAGCTTCCTGCCCACTTTCTGAGCGATTCCTCCATCAGAAGCGCTCCGATTTCACATCCATTCCTAGCACAGAACCCGCTCCTGCCCCGCACACGGACCGAGCGAGCCCCGCGGCGGCTCCGCACCGGCTCCCCAAGGTTTTGGGGGAAAAGGCGTTAATTTGTGCTGGAGCCAGGAGGCAGTGGACGGGCACAGGGAACCTGTTGGGTCAGCCGGAGCGAGAGGTCCCGCTCCTCCAGCGCAGCGCCCCGAGCTCGGATCCCTCCCACGGATCCCGGGCTCTCCCTGCCCCGCGTTACCGCGGCTGCCCGAGCTCTCCGCTCCCCGCCAAGTCCCCGGTCCCCGGGGAGCCGGGATCCTCCGTGCTCTGCGCCCCGAGAGCCGGACCCTCCGTTCTCCGCCCCTCCAAACACCGGGACCCCCGTGCTCTGCGCCCCGAGAGCCGGACCCTCCGTTCTCCGCCCCTCCAAACACCGGGACCCCGGTGCTCTGCCGCACCCCAGGAAACGGGACCTCCCCGTGCTCTGCCCCGCCAGCAGCTGGGACCCCCGTACTCTGCCGCACCCCGGGACCCCCCAGCCAGGCAGGGCCGTGCCCCGGCACCCACCGCGCTACCCCCGATGACCGCTTCGTGCTTCTTCAGCCGGGACTTGAGGCTCTTCATGGCGCGGCCGCGGGCGGGGGGCGCGCACCGCACCGGCCCCGTCGCGCTCCCGCCGCCGCCGCC